>AFQZ01001085.1:0-17466 GCA_000222935.2 Aciculosporium take MAFF-241224
CCGCGGCCAGAAGAAGGGGAGGGGGGAAGGACGAAATGATGTGCAAGGGGTGATCCGGGCAAGGCTGGGAAAAAGGGGTCGTCTGGTGTCTTGGGCACAAACGGCGATGACGAGGCGCGAGCAAATGACTCAACAAAACAGGCTGTGTTTGGTTGCACGACGAGACGGAGTTTTAAAAAAAAAAAAAAAAAAAAAAAAGAGTGCGATTCAATAAATGAACGCTATATCGAACAGATGGAAGATCAGAGATGGCAAAGATGCAAAGACGGGGAGGGAGACGGAGACATTTGATGGAGACACTGAGAATGAATGGATGGATGACTGGGGAGGCTCAGGCGATTTTTTCCCCATTTCTTGGCGTTGGCGTTGGCGTTGGCGTTGGCTAGGAAAAGGCAGCACACGAGCACTGGGAACAAAATTTTTGAATTTTTTCTGTCGCCCGTCTATTGGCCAGCAGCTGGATGCCAGCCTGCCGAAGCGGGTCCGCTAGCAGAGAGTGGGGTCCGATGATGCCAAGATGGGGCGTCGAATGGCCAATGGTGTTGCACTGTACCGGAAGGCTGTCCCCAGTATTTTCTGTGGCTGGCCGCCGTGATTAGTTCTCAGCTGTCTGGGTCTGTGACTCTGGTCTCATCATTCCATGTTTTGCCTCGCTGCCGGGCAGGTGAGCACTTGCACCGCACCTTCTTGGAAGTCGCAGAGGAGGAGGAGGAGGAGGGAGGAGGAGGAGGAGGCTGGCCCCGCCTTGGCCTCCTCGACTATTGGCCTCCTCGACGAATCAGCACTGAAACAATCTTCAGACAGTTTGCAAGCCAGCTTTTGCTCATTCATTCCCCTGGGAAACGGCACGAAAGGCCCGGCTCAACAGGGAACCAGGCAACGGCAGGCAGCATATGCATGCTGTCTTGACGGCGGGAATGAGGATGGTGGGTTTGCTTCAAGAACAGACGTGGCAGAATGACCAAAAAAACGTCAGACCCCGAGCACCGCATCGGCAGCAAACAACTGCGCTCTACGGTACATATGTCGAAAACGCTGCCGTGACGTCCAGCGTCAAAACGTGCAGCGAGTCACGATGCTGCCCCCGGGCTTTCATGTTGTCTGTGGCCAGACGGACGGAAGTGGCGACATGCACAGTACATTGTACATGTACACGTACGCGCAGGTGAGGGAGGTGCGGCCCAAAAAGAAAAAGAAAGAAAAAGGATAAAAAAAGGATAGAAAAAGGAAAAGGATAAAAAAAAAGAAAAAGATGGAAAAAAAAAAAAAAAAAAAAGGACGAAAAGAAGGGAAAAGAAGGGAAAATCAATTGTTTTGGACGCATCCACGACGTTGCACAGCTGCACGTCCGTCTGTCATTGCCACTCACCGCCCAAGCGTCAAAGCACGCACATGTGGCAGGGCAGCGTCTCGCAGCTTGCATGGATTGCATCCATGCCATGCCATCCAGTGTCATGTCGCGCGGCATCTGATTCTGCAGTGCGTCAGAGTCGAGTGCCGACCCCTTGGGTCAAGATTCTTGTTTGAGGCGGCCCCCAATCTTGCACATCAAATCAAGTAGGACAGTCAGTCCCCTTTCCTTTGTTGTTTGTTGTTGTAACCCGCGAGTCGTGACGACAGAGGTCGAGTCGAGTCCACCACCAACCACGTCCAGTCAAATCTCGCCTTCTCCGTGGCCGTCTACATCTACAGATATGATGTATCCATGATTCCATCTAGATGCTCAGTGCTCCCTCCTTCCAGGGTAGGTCCCCTCACAAGAGGCCCCCTGCTAGCCTGCCGGCGCCAGCAAAAGTCAATTGCCATAAAAAGCAGGCACATGATTGATACCTTCACCTGGCAGGCACAGCCATTCAAGCCATGCGCCAACATGTCTCCTCCCATGAGACACCAAAAGTAGAACCAGAACAGGAGCCACAGTAAATCAGAATTGGTAGCCATACTGCTCGACTGACTGACAAGGTTTGAAGTAAGACGAGTCCAGAATATGTTCATTCGCTTTCCCCCTACCCCGTTCTCTCCTGCAGCGACATCGAAATCAACATGCTCCGCCCAAGAGGACCAAAAATAAAATAAAAAGCAAAAACTACCACTCTCGTAGAAAAAACCAACTCCCGCCCCACATGCTGTACCTTGACCAAAAAAAACGAAAAATAATGCGCTCCGATATTGTCCTCCCTCTCTCTCACTGCTTCAGAAGAGACACTCATCCATCGTACACAACACAGGTATTACCGCGCGATCCACGCTCAGAGGAGTATGCGTATGCAAATGTGCTTCCTTGCCCATGTCTGCATTTGTGTCTGCAGGTGTTGCCGTTCGCTGCTTTTTTGTTTCCCCCAAAACGAAAAAGTCAGCTCCCATTCGCACGTCGTCGACCCTCATGCTTATGCTTTAACGAGTCGTTGCCCCTCTCCCTCTTTTCTTCTTCTTCTTTTTGTGGTGGTAAAGTTGAGACCCAAATGTGACAAGGCGAACCCATCCGGCCATCTTTTTTATCCTTGACTTTTTTTTGCTGATTGTTTCTTGTCGGTACAATAACTGATCATGAAAAAAAAAAAAAAAAAAAAAAAAAAGGGTAGCCCAATAGCAAGCATTGTGTTGACCCAAATGGCAATTTGCTTTCGTTGCTCATACCACTCATTCTGTTTTACGCGCGTTGCAACACAGAGGCAAATCTCTCAGCGACCTGTCGCATGTATTCATTAGCAAAAACGAAACCTCATCTCCATTCAAGGGCTTCGATGACTTACCTCTGGGGCTGACTTGACAAATGGAAGATTGAAGAACATGTATTTTTCATTCTTCAACAGCTCCACAACCGTCAATATGAGACCCCACGGCTGCGGCCAGAATCCGAACAAACGCTCAAAAAAGACCCGCGTAATCTGCTGGCGGATGTCGGTCTCCTCAGGGTCGGTAAGATCCTTTCCAAAGATATACAGAAGCAATTGGCCGCTAAAGTCTGTAATCCCACTGGGAAATCGCAACTGATTGACCAGGCTAAGAATCAAATAGTAGCGAGCCTCGGGCGCTAGCTCATGAATGAGAAGCGACAACGTGGACACCTCGGGCTCTTTGCCCGTTATGTTGGTGGTTGGCAAGCCCTCACTGAGCCGCTCAGCGGCGTGGTGACTGATGTAGAGTGTAACGGCGCCGATGACGCTCGGATTTGCCGCCACGGTAATGTGACCGTATGCGGTTCTGCTCGAGTCGCTCTGTGTCATGGCATGTGCGATCTGAGCAACAGTGTCTTCTGAAGGCCCGTTCTGGACCGTCTGATCGACCAAGCCGAGTAGTCCGACATCTCGTAGCATGCTCCTGGCTTCCTCAATCAATCCGGGGTGAACTTTGGCTTCTTCTTTTCCGTCCACAGATTTGGCAATCCCTTGCCGAGGATTGGAAGAGACGACAGCCTGAATCAGGTGCGTGCAATGCGGCAAGATAATCGAGCAAAGTTTGAGCTGATTGCCAGCCAGGAATGCTGGAAAGTCGTGTTGCAGGATGAGAAAGAGCCTATGGGTCGCGCGATACAGCTCTTTGGTGACGAGAGGGGTGTCAAGTGCCTTGAGTTGCTCGCTCAGAAATTTGACAAGATGAACAAGCAATCTCATGTAGGCCGACCAACCAGCGTTGCTTGGCATCTGCAACATCGAAGGCAGAAATGCTCGATGCTGAATGAGCGTGATCCATGCAAAGGAGAAGCCAGGCAGGCGTTGCGGCCCGAGTGCATCAAGCCTTGCAGCAATGACCAGCAGCAAGCTACGCTGCTCTTCATCAGAGACGTCTCCAAAGTTCATGAATACCTCATGCATCAACATTGACAGCAGGCGCAGGAAGATTCGACAGCTGGGGTTCTCGCCCCTCTTCACGAAGTGGTGATTGACGATCAGCGTAACCAAGACCAAGACCGAGTCGAAGAAAGAGGCGCGGGCACCATCGTCCTGCATCTTCGTCAAAACGCTAATCAGCTTTGCTACGCTATCCACCAATAAGAAAGGGTTGTCGTTGCCTGGCAGCACAACATTCTCGAAACGATCAACCGACAAGTCAATCGCAGTTCGGATGAAGATGAAGAGATCATCACTGTCGCGGATAATCTGCCTTGCCTGTAGTTGTTGGACAAAAATCCAAGACGTCTTGTCACTTGCAATCGGATTGTTGGTGAGATGCACCCATTCGTCAAAGACATACTCCATCTGGTCTTGACGGGAAGCTGAGCCTTGATTTTCCGCTTCAACAAGCTGAGTCGGTTGAGTTGTCTTGGTTCCCAAGAGCTTGCCTTTCAATCTCTGCCCGACAGCGCTGTTGGGGTCTTCGGAAATCCAAAGCCACGCCATCTCCAGGGTCCGGACAAAATCAGCAAACAACACGATAGGACGGTCGTTGAGCAGCGCAAGGTCGAGCAACTGCTCCAGAAAATCCAAGGATCCGTCCTTGCGAGCTTCAAGCGCCTTGGACATGGATATATCAATGGTTCGCCAATCGATCAAATCGGTTCTGATGAGAGCGGCAAGGAAAGGTAAGCTTAAGTAGTTTGACCCGGGTTGCTGACTGAACAAAAATCTAACACGATCATTTAGGGCAGGCCCGGATATTTTCCTCAGAGTTTCCAGTACATGGACCAAGCTCTCCATTGTTAAATTGCCTTCAACATGCTGGAAAAGAAGGGCGCTGATCTGCTCAGCTGCAAATATAGCAAACTCCTCAGAGTTTTGCGACGTCTTGATAGTCAGCTGAACAAGAGCATCGACGACATCCAGGACAGGGTGCGGTCTGGGTAAGTCCAGAAAGTGCTTTTCACGAGCCTCGCCTGCAACGCGTAACAACTCTTGCAACAATTTATTGACTCGATCCGCCAAGGAACGGGCATCCATTTGGAAGCCACCATTGCGTCCGCCGCCAATAGCACCGGCACCTGCATTGTGTGCAGGAGCATAAGCTTGCATTTGGGTCCCCAAGTGCTGGATGGATGGCGTCTCTGCTGGTGTAGGGATGTTTGGCAGAGTGGTGAAGGGCTCTTGCAAGACTTCGTTCGCCAGGGATCTCGTAGCATCCGAAGTCGAGACTGCGTGTGATGGAGTGCTGGTTTGTGCAGTTTGGGGTTGTCTAGCAAAGTCTTCGTAGATGGCCATTTGCTCAGGATTAAGTCCATTGATATTGGGGGACAATTTGTATGGGTTTGGAATTGTCATGGCCCATCTGTTCACAGTGCCAGCAAAGAAGGGCTCATTCGGGTGCTGAATGCGATGACGTCGTCTAGCTTCTAATTCCGGCTCGATCATGTCCTCAATCTCCGGAACGGCCCGTTCTTCCGCTTGCTTCTCAATAATGCTGCAGGCGAGGTCCAGGTTGGAGTTGACACACATGATGATCGTGCCTTCGGGCAACACAGAGGAAAGGTCGTTGGACAAGTTTCGCATGTAGTTGGTTAGGTTCGCCCTCAGGGGTTCTTTTGATGTTACTAAAGCCAGGCTTCCCGCCGTCGCCTTCACCATGTTGACCGCTGATGTACGCACGCGATTCTCGTCGGCTTCCGCGACAAAGTCTTTGCGAATCATTTGAGCTGTTGAAATGGCTGCAATGGTCACCGACCGATCCACAACGGGTTGAATAATATCTTGCAGAGCTCGCGTGAGAGCATTCCGGACAATCTCGTGGAGACGTGTGGTACTGATGACCATCTCGTTGGTAGGAGGGATGTTGATCAAAGGGCCGAGGTCCGGAATAGTAGCAGCCACCGCCTGTGCAGAAATGCCAGGGCCAACAGCCGAGCCCAGTCCGTTCAGTGACATGCTCTCAAAGGCATCCAATTGCTCTGGAGGAAGGACGTCTGGGTTTTCCTCGATGGCTGGACGATTGAGAATCTCCCCAGATGGCTCGATACTCTTGTGATCCAAATTAAGCCCCTTACAGAGGACTTCAATTTCAAACTTGAGGTTCAGCTTCATTTCTGCGTGATGATACAATTCGATCAACAGATGTATGATATCCATGAGCCAAGGGTTTGGCGGTCGAAAAACAGTGGACGAGGCACCTTGTGTCAAGACCTTGCAGACGAAGGGTATGACAACAATAAGTCTCTTGGTGTCATGGGCTTCAATGAGCAACTGCTTGAAGGCAATGTTCCTGTGCTTGATAGGTTGATCCCTCGCAAGCGTGAGTAGCCCTAACCAGCCTCCCAAGTTCTTGAGGTGAGTTCGCTCCATGGAATTTTGCATAGTTGCCTCTGAGTTCAACATTCGCGCAACGCTGATGTATGTCTCCCGAAGAACTTCATTCCACAAAGCCTTATCCTGTAGGAGCGTGATTAGCTCAAGGTACACATGATGATAGTTCGGCTGCATCTTGGCACGCTCCTCGACAAGGTGGCTTGCGAACCATTGTTGATGTTTGCGTTCGAGCATGTCGCGCAATTCGTTCCGCATGGACTGAATAGTAAGTTCAGTAGTGTTGTTCAGGACGAATTGAATTTTACCCTGATCGTCCTCGCCGGGTTCTTCATAGTCAAATCCTTGGGTAACAGGGTCAACGTTGATTGACGTGAAAGCCGGAGCTTGTGCATCTGTAGCGAGCTGATCTTCGGCATTCCCATTGGAAAATGTCTCGGTACCAAAACTGAGCATGTGTGGTGTCCCAGCCCCATTGCTTGAACGAACAAGTTCGTTTTCGTGATCGCGAATTATCTCTTCAGCCTTCTTGAAGGCTTCAGTACCTTGAAGACCAGGTACTGCTAGAAGTTGTTTGCAGAACCCTGGCCATTCTCGAAATCGAACCAACAGTTGCATCAATGCTTGCAGGCCAAACTTGTACATGGGCGCTTCGGGTGGAAAGTCTCGAACGGCTTCAAGTATCATGCCGAGACCAATCTTCAGGGGTAGATCGGAAATCAGCTTGTGCGAAATTATGCCGCCAAAGAGGACAGCTGTGGTAGCCAATGCCTCCAAAGGATAGCCCCCATAGTGGCTATACTCATCGAAAAGGCCATGAATCATGCACGCAAACGTGTCTTGGTCCAAGAGGTCTCGAGAATGCTTGTATCGCCTCAGGATTTCTACAATGTTGCGCACCTGCACCTCGTCACCATACATCATTTTGTAATGGGCCTCCATCTTGGCGTTTGCTGTGCTGGGTAAGGCATTCCCGTCCTTGCCATTTGTGTCGATGAGGTCATCATAACCTTCCCCATAATTGATCAGTCTGGGGTAAGCCGTGATGCAAAGGCGCTGAACGGCAATCAATTCTCGCATAGGGGCCTTGGGCAGGAAGTCCTCGAGTATTGTTAAAAGCGCCGATACAGTGCGAACCTGGAGACTGGTGCTCGGCTTCGCTTGCACTGGGTCTTGTGCTGGTCGCTGAGAAGCCAGCTCCAACTCGCACTTGATCATGAGGAACTGCATCATTGTCTGAGCAATTTCTAGAGCGCGCTCCTTGTTAAAGTTCGCCCAATCATTCAGATCTAGATAGCCCTCTGAGTGGGCAAAGGCGGCAAGATCCATGCCGAAGCCGTTCGACAGGTAAACCAAAATATCTAGCCAACCATGTTGGACGGCATGTTCGAAGATCAGAGGTAGATCAGAAGGTTTGACAGCATGGGCATCTATCAGCCGAGTAATCACCCACTCCTTGTCTTTTCTCCACAGACTGTCTAAAACAAAGTCATACTCTGGAGAACGTTTATATAAAAAGTTTTCAAACAGCGAGTTGAGTGTGTCGACGGCCATGGTTGCCCAGGATTGTCTTGGCACTTCGAAAGCAGATACCAGGAAGATGTCCAAGTTGGGTACCACAACTTCTTGAAAAAGTCGTTTCGCCTCGATGCTCTGGGACGCGTGCACTGAATTCAAAGCCACATTGAAGATGGCGGAAAGAGCGGCTACGGACACGAGTGGGTGTTTGACGGCCACAGCAGCTCTTTCTCGGACGTTGGCGGGAGAATTGGCGTAGTCTTCGATTGCAATACTTCGCTGCAGACCTGGGATCGTGGTGGCATCGAGCTGGTCCGGACCCAACGATGCATAAGCACTGACAAACGAAAGCTGAGCTTCTGGTTCATTCCACGACCCGCCCCAAAGCCTCTGGATGTCAAAGCGCTGCTGCGGATCTCTGGCAATTGACAGCAAGGCATTGTAGAGTCGCAGAAATTGACTGCATGATATCCGCGCAGATGGCTGATCAAAGAAAAGAACCACTTCGTTCCACTGCAAAGATCTTGGGACGACTCGCTGCAGCGCCAGCACCAAGACCACTGGATCATGGACCGGATATTGACAAATGACCGCGAAGATCAGAGCAGAAGCGATCTGCTCAGCGTTTGGCAGAATGTTGTTCGGTCGACTTTGAAGATGGGCCAGACAAGTCTCCTCATCTCTCGTAAAATCCGCACCAATCTTTTGAATGTATCTTGTTAGAGCATTTGCGGGACGGTCCGCCGATACCCTGCCAAGATCAAGCGCAGCCAAAACCTCGGAAGGCGGAGCTTGATCAGCGTTGGTATATCGCTTGGTAACGGAGTTTTGGAGATCGCGCCGAGATGAAGCGTTGAAGCTAGGGGGATGATATTGCAGGAATCGATTGATAATAAGAGCTATAAATGCAGGAGACAAATCGGCGTGCGCTTCCAAGTCGTGACGTGAAAGAATGTCCACAAATGTGGCGAAATTGGTGGACAATATTGCATCGGCTGTAGCCATACTATCAGTTTAACTAGACGAGTAAGCGGGATAGGAAATTGCTTTGACAAGAAATCTACCTTTAGTTTTCAGGTCTTGACATGTCCCAGCTTTGCATGCTAAGGCTAGAAGCGTCTTTTCAAGTGCGTCAAGTTTGAAATGCTCCATGAAGGTTGAAAGGTCAAAATCGCGAAATATGTCCTCCGTGCCACTCTCCACAGATTCAGCTATTTTACTAGCTTGATCGGCATCGTGGGATATCTTCCTTATTTCGTTGACAAGAATGTGATAATTTCCAGGACCTGTACCCTGCCTATTGAGGTTTGGGAATATCTGAGACGCATTGCCAGCAACTAGCCGGGTGAAGTATTTCGTAAAAATTTCCATTCCGTTGTCATCGATAAGCTATTTGGTGAGCATTTTAATCAGTACAAGAGTCAGGAAAGGAGTATCCAAAGGCATCGGGAGGAAACAAGCCCGACGAGGCAATGCGTGGTATGGTGACAAATGCTTGGGCTGAGCTTTCGTTCAGGACCAAACGCACCTTTTTTAGCTGCTCCGCTTGCGTATCAAACTTGGTGAGATCCGACGGATCCTCTTTTATGGTACTCAATAAAAGATACACTTGAGCGATCACAATCTTTGTTACGGAATTGGTCCCCGTCGGACTGTTCGTGCTGGGGCTTGCGCCAGCACTGAAGACACCACCGTGCGATGGATAAGAGGAATTATAGCTTCCAGTTTGTAGCGTCTGGGCAATTTCGGGTGAGAATGATCCCGTTCTTTGTGGAGGGACCATGGAGGTCTAGTGACGACGGCAGGCAGTTCGTGAAGATTCGTCGTCCTGTGAACTGGTGTGAAGACAGCTCACGGAGAGGTGTGCAGCAGTCGGAAGGGAGCGTTTGAAAGCTGTCCTACATGGAGCAGAATCACTTGTCAAATCGCTGTTTTATCAACAGATAAATCTTCGAAGAAGCGGCTTCGATTGACGCAACTTTGCAGAGACACGCAAAGAGGCTGGTAGACGCTGGTAAAAATCGGCCGTAACAGCTGGTGACAGCACGGATGACTGAAGGTTCCAGCGGTCTTGAAGAATGCTGCAGGATCAGGGAGCTTGTGCGGGTCAAAGTCGAAGAGAGTACAGGTTGCAGATGTCGCTAAGAATCTTAGATATGGCAAATCGGACGTGTACGAAGTGATTGGGATAACGGAGGTGCAGATATCGGGCTGAGAACACGAGGCAAGGTGTTGTATAGGTAGTCAACAGTGTACAGAAAACGATATGCATCATCGGCGGTACGTTCTGCCGAGCAGCGGGGAAGAAGCTAGATGCAAGAAGTCACGTGGTGGGGCTGAACCACCGTTGCCCCACCAACGTTGGTGGCGGACCCAAGGACCCAAAGTTGTTGACAAGGGGTCCCCGCCTAGCGGTTGGTACCTTAAGTACTTACCTAGGTACTTGGTTATTATAATCCTACCCACCGAGCATAATACGTCTTTGAGCGGGTTATCCTCAATCCAATTATCTCATCACTGTGGACAACTGGCTCCTTTAGACTGTATTTTAACGAAATCTGGTCTTTGTTTCGATCGTGATATCGTCCGAGTACGGTGGCAGTAACCAACAGGCAGAATGCCTGCAGCAACAACAGAAGCGCCAGCAGTGGCGCTATCATGTAAGCGGTCACGCTCCCCCTTCCGGAGTATTCATGATGCACGAGGAAATCGATGCTGATTGAAACTATCTCTTCAAGTTGCGAACAATTTTTGGGGCAAGGAAGATGCGGGAGTCGGACCTCTCCTGGACCGGATGCACAATGCAAAGACCACGTGTGATGAGCTGAGGTCTTTCTACAACGGTACGACGATCCTAACGGTTGCATGCAGCTCCAGACTAACCCTCGATCCTTTGCAGCTCGTGCTTCCATAGAGGACGAGTACTCACGAAAATTGCTTAATCTATGCCGAAAATCCTTAGGGTCTCAAGAAATGGGGACTTTAAAGACATCGTTGGATACTGTGAGAGGGGAAGTTGAAGCCATGGCAAAACAACATCAAGGCATTGCTGCACAAATGAAGACCGAACTTGAAGAACCCCTAGCTGCATTTGCGGGAGGAATGAAGGAAAGGAGAAAGATTGTCCAAGGCACGGTTGAAAAACTCTTAAAAACGAAAATCCAACAGACCCAGCAAGTGAACAAGGCAAGCAAGCAATATTCTACGAACTATTCGTGCAGTTTTTGAAGTTTATCGGAAATACTGATGCTTGACCTACACAGACGCGCGATAAATACGAGCAAGAGTGCTTAAAAATTAAGGGCTACTTGGCTCAGGGACACATGGTCATGGGACAGGAAGAGCGTCGTAACAAGGCCAAGCTGGAGAAGACGCAGATATCCCTGGCCACCGCGAACCAAGACTATGAGAGTGCAGTGAAGGCGCTGGAAGACACAACTGCAAGATGGAACAGAGAGTGGAAGGCGGCAGCAGACAAATTTCAAGACCTCGAAGAGGAACGACTCGACTTCACAAAAAGTAGCCTGTGGACCTTTGCCAACATTGCTTCTACGGTCTGTGTCAGCGATGACACATCATGCGAAAAAATACGACTCTCCTTGGAGAATATGGAAGTCCAGAAGGACATCATTAATTTCATTACTGAGAAAGGGACCGGTCAAGAGATTCCCGACCCGCCCAAATACATCAACTTCTGCCGAGGTGACGTCAATGATAGCCAGTCTGAAGTCTCGGAGGATGACAACTACTCTGTGGCCCAATTTCCACGAAGTATCAACCCCGCCTTTCGGTCGTCCTCGCCGCAGCCGTCGACCTTCGAATCTCATCATGATCCAGACTCAATGCTTGCCAATAATCTGGCGCATCGAGAGCCTGCGCAATCTTCTAACCGCGATGCAACTGTGACTCCGCAGAAGCCCCCAACAGCAATGCGAAACTCGATGGATGAACAGCAACGAGGACAACAAATGCCGCCTCAATATGATGCCAATCAGCACGGACCTCTCGCTACAGTGCCTCATGATCCTTATCCCATGGATGGAATGACGATGTTGTGCCGGACGGGACCAGTTGGGCCTCCCTCTGACAGGAGTTCACAAATGGCATCGGCAAGATCTTCTAGCCGGACATCTCATAGTGACTGCTCCAATCCAACTTCGGCGAGTAGCATGGAGCCAATGAGTGGGAAGACGTCGCCCATAAAGCAGGATGTGGTTGACGGTTCCACTCCAGAGAAGAGGGTATTCAAGAAGAAGAGCGGTTTTTTTCAAAACCATAGCCCTTTCCGTCGCAAGAGCACCAGGGAAGCACAGTCTCCAGCACAGAACAGAAACACGTGGCATGTCGCGCAAAATCCTCGAGGAGAAGTGGTAAGATGGCTTGATCTTTGACAACAGTCGGAAGTGCTAACGTTTACAGGAACGAACGGCAAGCCCTGAACCAATTGATGCCAACGCCAGCCTGGCCTTGGGCGTCGGACAAAATGTGCTGCCAGTCACGACGACCAATACCCCCAAACGATATCCACAGCCCCGAGAGCTTGAGTCTGAACACTCGGATCCGATTGCAATGGCCCTGGCAGAACTCAAAGAAGTCAACCTGGCCAAACAGTCATCCGTCCGCATGTCTGCCGACCACTATCATGGTATTGCCACACCAGCTCCTGGAGCGAAGTCCCGATCAGGTCGATCCAGTGGCTGTGAGCCGCTGCCCTCGTATAATAACCAAGTTCCTGTTTCTCGACTCGGCGTACCACCGCCCGCGGTCACTTCTCGTGCTATGAAGGAAGCCACCAAGAAGGCTGCAGAAAACACACGTGCTGTTTTTGGAAATTCTGGAGGACACGCGGGACCGTCGCCAACTTCTCGGCCGGCAACACGTGGAAACGGGATGTCTCGGGCTGCCTCGCCCGCTTCCAACCCTGGTCCATCTCCTCAACAACGAATGAACAGTGACCCGCGATACCGCTCTGCATCACCTAACCCTTATAGCGGCCACCATAAAAACGGGTCGCAGACGAGTATGTCTCAGCAACGACGACCTGATCAGCGCTTTCACGGGCCGGCGTCGCCACATGGCTCTGCTAGAGGTGCTTCGCCAGCCTCTTACAGGAGCGATTACGATCGGCCTCGCAGCAGCTATGGCGGCTCTGACATGGCAGTACAATTGGCACCAGTTGGTGACGATGGGTATGGCTCGCCGCGAGCAAGGGGCGCTGTGGATCTCTATGATGGAGGGTCTCGACCGCGCAGCAAGAGTGTTGCCGATCCATCTAGACAGTACACCCGCGATGGGAGGCCAATCCTGCACTTTGGTAAGTTGTTCGCAGTCTCTGTCACGATGTAAAATGCCACAAGACATGCTAACAAAACATAACAGCTCGTGCCCTGTACATGTACCAGGCTGCAATACCCGAAGAGCTCGGATTTGTAAAAGGAGACTACCTGGCTGTTTTGCGCCACCAAGACGACGGCTGGTGGGAAGCAGAACTTCACAACGGCAACGGTCGTATCGGGCTGGTCCCAAGCAACTACCTTCAACCATGCTGAAATGATGTATCTACCTAGAATGGTGATCGCTGGATGTATATAGCCCACGAGAAACGCCGTACATGGCTAGTATTTGGGCAGGATGTTGAAGCTGTGTACACGTTCGTACCGTCTTCGACTTGCTTCGGTTGAGGATGGGTAACGGCGTCTGCAATGATGTTTGGAAGATTTGATTAATAAATTATGTGACATTAAGCAAAGCAAGAGTCTTATTCGCACGTAGCAACAAACCGATGCGTGAAGAAATAGAGTCTTTGAGTGCAACGTCTGGTTCTGTCATCTGACGAATCGTGGGCTCAAGCCACATGGCAGCGGCGCCCACCTCGGCAGCGACCCACTCTGACTTGAATGACAAGTCAATGACGACCTTCACTCAAGTTGTGTGCACCTCGCAGCGTTGGGACTTGGGAATCCTCTTGGCGTTCGTAAAGAAGGCACATTTATCACTTGGAATGGTAGGAATCACGAGTCTCAAGGTCTTGCCGCTGTTTTTTGTTCACGGGACTGACCGTTTTGCTAGGATACCTTGGAAGAGACGGCACGCATGGTCACGTCGAAGCCGGCACAAAGAGCTGCTGTCAACCTGGTGCTGCTTGTTTCCAGTGCTGTGACGCTTTTGGGGTTGGCTGCCTTGGCAACTGCGTTATTCTTCCAGAACTTCGTTCCGGATCAGTTCATCACGACGCCAATTTTTCTTCAGTACCAGTAGGTTCTCACACACTTGTCGCATCGTGGGTTCAAAAGGGGGGCGGGAACGCGATTTATAACGCCCTTGCTTCCAATAGGTCGGGTGTCAATCCGTACGGCATCGTGCAACTGGCGTATCCGTCACCCAAGCTGCACCAAGATTATGATGTTTCAGTGAGGTTATCGATGCCGCGTTCGGCTCCGAACAGGGATCGCGGAAACTTCATGGTGTCGCTGTACCTGCTTCGAGATGGCGGGAAAGGCCACCAGGCTCCTCCTACAAGTGGACGACGAATGGATCGTGCAGCACACCAGCATCTCGATGACCAGAGGATACTTTTTCAATCTCGCCGGCCGGCACTGATGCCGCACGAGGATCCTATCCTTTCTGTAGCAAAGCGCGTGCTCTTTCTTGGCTATTACATCCTGTTTCCTCGCGCACAGAGCCGGACCATGACCGTTCAGCTCGCAGAGCGAGTCAACTTTGACAAGGCTACCACGAAGCCAACCACGGCATTGGTAGAAATCGAAGCCGGGCAAGATATTCAGATTTACGAGTCAGCATTGACCTTGACGGCGCAACTACGTGGGCTGCGATGGTCAATGTTCCATTACCGCCTAGTGACGTACGTGACGTTTACTTTTCTATTCTGGGCGTGCGAAATCCTCTTCATGTGTCTGGCCTGGGCTCTCTGGAGCGCCGTAGCGACATCCAGGAGCTCGACAGCCAAAGGAGACGATTCCACAGACGCTGAGGATGATGACTGTTCGGATCGTCCGGCTAGCCCAGCCACACGTGGAAAGCAGGCCGCCATCAAGGCGGAAACACGAGTCAAGCTGGAGGAGAGCGACGGTCAGGAACGAGCAATTTATGGTGTTCCAACCCTTGGGGCCGAAGCAGACGAGGAGGAGGAAGACTTTGATGACGAAGATGATGCGTTTGGTGGAGACAGACGAAAGGTAGCGGCAGCAACCAGCTATCAAGGGGAAGGCAGTGAGAGCGTCCGCCGGCGAGCGTGCCGGAATGTCATGGGTTAGGTCGTGGCTACTAGAGTAAGGGGGACTGGGTGAAAGAACATGCGCGACGTTTATCGATGATGGGCAGCCTCTCTGGTGACCTTTGCCCATGCATTTCAAGGTTATGCTTCAGGCTGCCATGGCTCCGGCCATGCCTTTTAGTTTCGGTGGGTTGGAAATAACGTACGTCTGGGTGACTTTGCGCTGCAAATGCTCCGATTGCCTGATCTGCTCATGCCGGATCTGCTCATGCCGGGACCATTACGCTCTGGACTTTCGAAATAGACACTCTTTGCGTTGAAAGGACACTCTCCACTGTCACAGCTCACAAGCAGAAGTATCGTTGGGTACGACATGTTGGGTTTGACAATGGAACAGGGCCGCACTGAATTGCAATCCATCGTTTCCATCCGAGAGGGCGGGAGCCGTGGATGTCAGCCCAGCAGCCATGCGCCAGCACGACAGGTGCTGGCACAGCCCACCCGACCACTGCTGCTGCTGTCCGACGTTGAGTCTCTCCAGGCCCGGCCAGAACATTACAGGTGATGATGACATGGGCGCGGCGGTGCTGTCTCCACCTCCCGACGACTAGCTAGCTTCACCGACGTCCACGCCCACGCCCGCGCCCACGCCCTCCTCTCAGCTCTGCGTCTCAGCTGTCCCGCCCCTCCACTGCCGTCTCTGCACCGCTCATCCCTCTCCGCTGGGCCAATGCTCGCTGTTCGTCAACACTTTGCGCTTCCAACCACCAAAGCCGTTCTGCTCCTCCTCGTTTCCTTGCGGCGATTGCCGTCCGTCAGCTAGTCCTGCCCGCCTACCTGCCCGCGTTTGTTTGCTTGTCGGGGCATGGCTCACCGCCGACTCTCGTCATCCTAGAGTCTGCCTGCCACATTGACAGCTCCAAAACGTCCGCCTTGTCAGCCTCCCCCACCATTTCACTCGACTTCCTCGACAAAACCATCGACACCGACCTGGCTTCCTGCAGGCCCAAAGGGGATCTGAAGAGTTACCTGCTACGGACGAGGCGCACCCATACGAACCGGACGGACGGGCCGTATTCACCATGCCCTGCTTCAAGGGCATTGCGGTGAGCATTCACGCAAATGGCGCCCCGCTGCCAGAGTATGGCACGCAAAAGCAATCGAGAGTTTCCCGTATCAGCTCCTATATACCTGTGCTGCAGCCAACCCTGACGGCCGATTCGAACAAACCCGAGCCAGCAAAATTCGCCATCTCCATCACCCTCCTGACTCCCGGGCTCCCGATTCCATACTCAACCCCAAAGGCCACGGACGAAACGCCGTATCCCAGGCCTCAGTATGTTGCTGGCGTCCAGCCGGGCTTGGGTCACGAGCGGGGCAAGTATCCGGGCATAGTCAACCCGTACATTCCCATGACAAATTCCGAAAATGAAACGATTGCGGCATACATTTATTTTGACGGTCGGGCGAAGGAAGAAGTTGCTACTCTGCTCCGGCCGGGCGAAGAGACCTGGGTGAATAGCCGCTGGGTTCAGGTGCCCGATTCCGAGGGCGGTGGTCTGGCCGAAAGAGAGTTCTTGTTCCGCGAGGTCGGTCTTGAGCGCTGGCTCAACGGGCTTGACCTGAAGGGTCATGATGCTGCCGAAAAGCTGGAGAAGCGTCGTCAGAGATTTGAGAAGCGTAGACGAAGACAGACGTTGGTGCGTGAAGGTGGCGCTGCCGTAGATGCCTCGGCGCCAAAAAAGGACACTTTACGGTACGGCGCAGACGACCGCTCACCAATCGAGGCAGTATTCGACTCGGATTCGTCGTCGGACGACGATGAGCCTCCAGAGGCAACCGGCCAAATCAAGGTTGCCATGTTTCGGGTCCTTGCCTCTGGTGAAATCAAAAAGGGCGAATATTCCCCCCAGTTCGACGCCCATGACGGTGACGACGATTACGCGGGTAATTCCAACAACAACATTGACGCTGATGTTGAACATACCACGAGCTTTGCCAAGCCAAAATCCCTGGACCCGAAAACGATTAGTACCCAGACGGTGACGGGAATCGACGGACCTGACAAGCCGTACGCGGTATTCACCTTCTTCTACAGAGGCGACAGTATGTTGAACGTTGTATGCGAAATCACTCTGAGAGCAAACCGATTACTTACTTTATATCCAGGGCAATTGCAAAAAATTGGCGTCCTCAACACATCCAAGAATTCCCAGGCCACGCCCGGCTCCGCAAAACGACGCTCCGGACAGCTCGACTTCTCCAGCATTGGGCCGCTAAAGTCTGGTGGGACCGTCGGATTTTCAGCCTTTCGAGACCAGAATTCCGAAGCTAGCCGACGAAAGAAGGCACGAAAGAAGAGCAATGGGAATATTGCCGAGGACAGCGAAGACGACGACGACGACGACGATGAGAGTGATACGCTCAACAAGATGGATGATGATGACAAGGATGGCGACGGAAAGCTTGCTCCAGATGATTCAAAATTTGGCGGGGAGCTCGCAGATGGTGTCAACCGAATCCGTGTAGGTCATCCCAAGAAAC
>AFQZ01001084.1:0-17524 GCA_000222935.2 Aciculosporium take MAFF-241224
GTGCTGTGTGCTGTGCTGTGCTGTGCTGTGCTGTGTGCTGTGCTGTGCTGTGCTGTGTGCTGTGCTGTGCTGTGCTGTGCTGGTGCTGTGCTGTGCTGTGCTGTGCTGGTGCCGTGGCAACAGGGTCCGGAGCAGCGGAGGGAACGGGTCATGCCAAGCATCCACTTGACGGGATCCATGAATCCATGGAATCAATCCATCCTGGAAGCAAGCTGCTAGCAAACAAATGCGCCCCCGGCAGGGTGGTACGGGGAGGCTTGCGAGACAAGGTTTTTGGTTTTCCTGGGCGGCCACTTGCGAGATGCAGCAGAAGGGTGTGCGGTGTGGGGCCACAGAAAAGCGGGCTGGCCACCTGCCGACTGGCCGGAGAGGGCAGCCGCTGAGACGGGATTTCGAGACGGATTTCGAGACGGATTTCGAGACGGATTTCGAGACAGGCTCCGAGACAGATTTCGAGACAGATTTCGAGACAGACTCCGAGACAGATTTCGAGACAGACCTGGGGACGACAGATTCCGACATGGCAGGGGACGAACGGTCGGTGCCGTCTCTCGGCAGCAGCAGCAGCAGCCGCCGCACCGCCTCGTTGAACCTCGAGACGTCAGTCCACTGCCGGGTTCCCTCACACAACGCCCGCCGTGTAACGTGCCACCAGACGGGTCTGTCTGCTCTGGCCTCCGTGTGGCCAGGGCTGATGGGCGCCTCCCCGCTCTGCCAAGTACTACCTGGAGGAGCAGTGACTTCTCCCAAGTGGACGCGCCAACTCCATCGCTCCTGCTCTTCTCCAACATGGCGGACCGGGACACATGGACCTGTCATTTCGATTTTTTTCCGTGCAAAGCAGAACAAATGCCTCAGCTCTCCAACGCGTACACGTGCCCGTGCCTGCCTTGGCCTGGACCATGCCCGCATCCCTTGCCTCGTTGTGAATACGTCGCCCGGATGGATTCTTCACAAACGCCGCCATCCGTGCAAAACCCGAAGGCCAGCCGCCATGGAACCTGGAATTCATTCAGCCGGCCTCGGCCCACGAATCACTTGCTACATGCGACGTGGGTTCAACCGGTTCCGGCGCCCGCGCGGCCCCCTTTATCCCTGTTCTATTTCTCTTTTCTTTGGTTTTTTTTTTTTTTTTTTTTTTTCCCTTAAGTTGTTCTCGGCCCACCAGCCTCATCTTGCTCATGGCCAGTGCCTACCTACCTACTTGGGTACTTATCATGTACCCGGGTACTTGACCGATGCCGGCTACCTAGGTACGTACCTACCTAGGGAACCAACGTCTGTGTGTCCGAGCAGAAGAAAATACTGATGATGCACACAGACGACACGCGGAGAGGCTGCGAGAACGAGGGACTCTGGACAGGGATGCCAGACAGGGATCAGGACGAAAAAGACTTTCCAAGTCAACCCATTCTCCGCGACTGAAACCGCAGTCGGTTAAACGATCCGAAGCCAGCTATCGGATAGGACGACGAAAGCCGCCAGCAACTTGCAGGGATCTGCGCATTATGACCCGGGAGCAGGCTAGCTAGCTCCGAGGGGGCCTGGCCTGGGCCGTCCAAGCTCTAAATTTCTTTTCATTTTTTTTTTCCCCTCATCAGATCACTGCCCACTTGTGTTTTACATTTCAAACACAGCTGCCAAGGGAACTACAGGGTATGGCCCCTGATTGCCAGATGGTCGGCTGCTGGGGTGGGAAGCAGGTTTCCGTGCAGATGGCCTTGCACGGAGGTTACGAGACGGGCACGACGTTTTTTTATCGACAGCTGCAGTGGTTTTTACCGAGGAGGTGAGTTGGGGAGGAAGGTGGCATGTTGTTGAAGCAGCGTAAAGCTTTCCAAGACACACATGGATGAAACATGTATGTATATGCCCATGCATGTATATACATGTATACCTGTACATGTGTAGGTAGGTATATATATATGACCTGCTCAGATCAATCAATGTACACCACCTCCTTTCTATACCCACCCACCTACTACTACCTAGGTAGGTAGGTAGGAGGTAGCTTGGTATGGACCGTACCCGTCTGTTCACCAGCCCATGTGCCTACACGGCCACCCGTCCGAGGCAGGCAGGTAGGTTACCGTGTATGCGTCCGTGATGGATAGCAAACGACAGCGTCCGACAGTCCTGCCGCCGCTGACCGCCCGCGGATGGAGCCGAGAAGCGCCGAGGCGGTAGAGAGATTGGCCACGACATTGTCACTGTCGAGCACAAGGTGTGCTCGGTCAGTGTGTGTGCACATGACCACATGCCACGAGTGCACACCGTATGTATCATGCCGACAAGGGTCGGCGACTTTCTCAAACACCGGCATCATCAAGCCATCCATCTCGAGAGTACCGCAGGCAAGGAGGAGGGTTCAAGGCCCCTGCTCAGCGCGCAACAGCTTCGACGTCGTGCAGACGTCTCGCATGCAGCTGACCATCTTGCCTCATGATGGCCAAAAACCTGTCACTTGCCCCAGTCCAGACTGGCCGGAGAGATGGGAGTCGAGTCAAGGGCAGGAGGACTAGTCATGGCCCGGACGCTTCTCAAACCGAGCCTGGACATGGACCGAGGGTCGGTCTCGTCAAGCGGCATCACGATCACGCAGCTGGCTGTGTCTATGCCTCGCACACCACCCGAAACGTGGGTCTGGCAGGGGATCTGCCCACATTCCGGCCACGTATCATCATCGACCAAGAAGACGGGGGGGCTGGCTCACGTGCCTGCTTGATTGATGATGCTCATGCTGTAGAAGAGGAAACAAAGCATGTGATGACGGGTTGCGAATACCACAACAGTGTACACTACGTACATACCAGGTACCAGGTAGGTTAGGTAGGCTTCGCCTTGTCCACTGATGCACATGTAGTGTGTACATGTGGACGGAACAAAACTTGGCGGGGGCGGGCAAAAAAAAAAAAAAAAAAAAAAAGACGTGACATTGACATGCACCTTGCCTGACAGACCGACACATGGATGGTTGCATCTCCCGCGAGGGATGGATGCCCCGGACAATTTCTCCTGGATGACAACGAGACAAGGACATGACAGGAGAAGCTCGTCCCAAAAGGGACCCTCTCGCACCAGAGGTCGTTTCGGAAACACGGGAGACCGGCCATGGCCGCGAATACCAAAACCAGTCTGACTACTCATTCATCGCCCGTGGATCCCCCCGTGGATGCGCCGTCCGTCGCATACGCGCGCACGTAAACCGGGAGATGGTTACCAAGAACCGAGGTCCGGTGGCTTTGTGCGGCCTCGAGTTCATGGCAAAAAGACCATGATCACATCCCCCGTCTATACATGTATATTACGGCGGCCGCCCCGCCCCGCCCCGGAGCCTGCTGACCTCGTGCCCAGAGCATCCCGCCACCCAAACTGCTGGGTCGTGTTGGTGTGCCAAGCCAAGGCGTGAGCGAGCGAGCGGGTTTACCAAGCAGTGAGTGAGATGCAGGATGGGCCGTGTGCCAGGTGTTGGCCATGACACGACGCGACACCCCATGAGTGCATTGTCATGGATGTCGGCCATGTCACGTAGACGGGTGCCTCACCTTTCCCATGGCCCGATGTCGATTCTGCTGCTCTGCTGTGCTCTGGCAGGAAAGCCGGTTTTATCCCGCCGGGGTCTGCGCGTTCCGGGCACGGTGCTGCTGCATGTGTCATGTCCGTTGACGGGACATGCTGCTGTGCGTGGGAGGAATGCCGACTTTTCTAGATACATGCATACATGTATATATAACGCTGACACCATTCCAGGACGGGACAAGAGAAGGAGAGACGAGGAAAAAGACGAGAGACGAGAGACGAGAAAAAAGACGAGAGACGAGAGACGAGAGACGAGAAGAAGAAGAAGAAGAAGAAGAAGAAGAAGAAAAAGTCATGTACATGTATATTGACGGCTCACAACTCACCTCGATCAACACGTCCCGTGGTTTGCGAGCTTGCAAGGGGACTGCCCGCCCGCCCGCCCGCGCCAATACATACGCCACCCACCCACCCATCATCCATCCCCGCAGCAAGCAAGCGAAGCAAAGCAAAGCAAGACCGGCATGGCAAGGACCAGAGGCGACGAACGAGCGGCGGGCGGCTGGTTCCGAGCGTCTTCAGCCGAGGCTGGCACCCGGGGGGTGGTACCTCGTGCGCGACAAATTATCCATCCATGTATGCGCCTGCTTACAATACCTGGAAGCATTGCTGTATATCTGTGCAGGCAAGCAATCTCGCGCACAGCCCTCGTCGTCGTCGTCGTCGGGTCGTGGTCGTGTGTGTCGGTTGCTCTGGTGAAGGCGGCGGGCCCTTGTCAGCGTCGACGCCCAAAGACAGCAGCAGACCTTGTAAGCACCCAAGTACCTACCTAGGTAAGTACCTAGGTACCTGCTGTAGGTACATCGTCGTGCTGTCGCACATCACCGTGCTGCTGCATGTACACTGCCGTTCTGCAGCCATGTGCGCGCCTCGGATGTCTCTGTTTCGCAACGGCGGCTGGTGACGGACGGAGAGGGACATCAGAAAAGGCGCACATGACGCTTGCGAAAGCCACGCGTCTCTATCGTATCCCCGTCCAACGAGAGTTGCGGCAAGAGCACCAGGCCGATTTCAAGTGCGGGGCCAGACCAGTGCCAAGGTACCTTTACCTACGTACCAAGTACCCAAGGTACTTACCTACTTACTTCTTCCTGGTAGATACCTACCTCTTAGGTACTTACCACCTTGGGTACTTTAGGAAGTACCCAAGGTTAGGTACCTACCTAGGTACTTCCTACCCAAGGCACCCAGCACGGGCGTGTCTGTGCAGCCTGCCCTCGATCTCGTGTTTGGCAAAATCTGCCTCATCTCGTCTCATCTGCGCAACCGAACCAGGCAACCCGGAGGGCGGAGGGCCCCTGGCGAGGGCAGGAAAACGCAGAAAAAAAGCAGAGAGAAGAAGAGAAGACAAGGGGAAAAAAACAGGGGGCCTGGCGCGCGTCTCACCCGCCAGGTACCATGCATCCGGTACCTTGGGTAGGTAGGCGGAGCGCCCGGCCTGCACGTTGCATCCCGAGTCCCCGTCCCGTGCTGGCCGCCAGCGCGGCTGTGCGCGCGCGCAACCAACGCAGATGCTGGCGGGGGGGGGACTCGGAGGAAAAAAGAAGACGAAGCGAGAAACAGGAACCTGCCTACCTAGGTGCTGTACATGCAAGAGACGCGCTGCACATGCTTGCATGCGGTAGACGGCCGCGCGGCACCTACGTTTACCCCTCTGGTGCGACTCGCAGAAGCACCATCCACCCCCTCGCTTCATGGCCGGTGTTGTTGTGCCTCTGCTCTCTTGTACAGGGAAAGTCTCTTGTACAGGGAAAGTCATGTAGGAGCATACCTACCCGGTGCCGTGGATGGCTCCAGCTGGTACGTGCGTGTGTGCCATTGCCCATCACCAGGCATCATGGTCCGTCCAAGTATCCTGTCCCATCCCGCGCACCTGTATACGTACGCATACACTTACACAGCAAACACTGGTCAAGGGGCAGGCGAGATGCAGCAAAATCAACTCAATTATAAGAATAGTCTGTCGGCCACCCTGTGCATGCATATGCCCTCGCTCCCTCGCCCCGTCCCTCGTCCAACCCTATCCATCCCGTTCACCCCTCCCTGGTATCCATCTTGTCCTGTGCCATCCGGACCCTTTCCTCCCTCCACCTGTCAATCTTCTCCTTCAGCCCCCCCTGCGGAACAACATCCTCAATCGTCATGGGCTGCCGCGTAAAGGGATCCTTGGCATCGCTCAGCAGGTGCTGCACAATCGTCGACCGGTCCACAATGTGCCGGCTCGGCAGCAGCACCGGGTCCTTCATCAGCTCCCCCATGATGGGATCTTCAAACTCGGCCGGAATGTCGCCGAGGTCCAGCTCTGCCTGGTCGAGCAGCAGCTTCGCCTTGGCAAACTTGGCCTTGACCCTTTCCCACATGGCCAGCTCGCCCGCTTCTTTCTGCTTCTTGGACGTCAGGATGAGCGTCACCCGGTCCAGCACTTCGGGCTTGTACGACCGTCCATCTGCCGCCACCGCCTCCACAAAGACGGGCGAGTACCCGAGGTGCAGGTAAATGTCGACAAAGTCCGACAGGAGCTGGATCGGCCGGAAGTGGTACTTGTCCTTGTTGGACACGCTCAGCTCCGCTGCCGCCCGCTTGCCCGCCAGTGCCTCGAGGTTGTAGTTCAGCATGCTGGCCAGACGAGACACGATTTCCGGCATGGTGAATGACTCGCTGAGCGCCTTGGTGAAGAGCTTCATCATCTCCAGTGTCTCGTTGGCCAGCTGCATGTACGAGCTGGCCTGCGTCCCCAGCGTCTGCAGTTCCTCCTCCTTCTTCTGCCGGTCCTCTGCCGAAAGGGACTGATCCTGCAGCTCAAGCTCCAGCGTTCGCATCTTGGGAAACTTGGTAAAAGCCTCGTCCAGGACGTACGTGGCGTCATTGAGCAGCATGTTTACAAACTGCACGAAAAATCCGCGATTGGTTCTGAATGAGCAACGCCGTTAGCCACATCGAATACAAGTTTGGTTCGTCACCCAAAAAAAGACAACAACAAAACATACTTGCTCTCTCTCGTCAGCTGCTCCTTGTACACGTCATTGCTCCAGACACATTTAATGACCTGGAAAATCTCATAGCGAATGTTGAACTTGTCGTAAAATGCCGTATTCGCACCCGTCGACTCACACTCAATATAAAACTTGATCAAGGCATGCAGTAAATACTCATTGGCAAACGGCAGCGCGATCAACTGATCACCCAGCACCCCCTTTTTCAAATGCATAAACGGCCACGTCCCCGAAAACAACAGCGTCACGAGCGACGACTTGAGATACGGGTTCCGAATAAACTCTGATGATCGCAAAAATGTGATGCACAAGGCAATCATTTCCTCGCCAATAGCGCTGGGAAGAATCTTTGGTAGCCAGCTTTTGGACAAGAATTTTGTGTCCCATATTAGCGACATGTTCGACTCGCAAGAGGTGCCGAAAAAAAAAGAAAAAAAGAAAAAAAGAAAAAAAAAAGAGGAGGGGGAAAGGCGGGAAGAGAGACATGGACGTACCGAAAGATAAACTTGAAATTGTCCACAATGTTTTGCAAAGCATATTCGGGAAGGCAAGCAAACGCCTCCGAATGACCCGTTGAAAGTGGCAGCCTGGCTACTCGTCAGCTCATTTTTTCCATCCCTGGCACACCACCGTCTTTGACATAATGGTGAAGGCCTACTTAATCATTTGCATCTCCTTCCCTGGCTTGTAATCTGAGCCGGTAGCCAGTCTCAGCAACCAGACAGCCACATAACGCATGAAGCGCAACGACGTGCTCTGCATCCGTTCGTCCAGCAGCGCTCCCTCGATGGCGTACCTGAGCGCAATCGTCTTCTCCAAGACATTGATGTGCCTCTTGAGCGTTTCCTCGAACCGTCGCAATTGCTGCGGCGAGTTTTGCACCTTGGGACGTTCGGCCTCGATGGCCCTGATGTGCTTGTCAAGAAACTTGATCTCTCGGTCCAACGACTTGAGCTGCGAGTTGAGTGACTCACTGCCGTAATGATGCGCGGCAAGTGTCAAGAAGAACGCCTCCGAGATGAAGTTGGACTCCCCCTCGTCATTTTTGGCATAAAACTCGTCGGCTGTTGACTGATCGGCATTGATCTTGGTTTCGTCTTTGATATCAACCTTGGGTTGCCTCTTGAAGTAGCGCACATCAATCTTATCCACCTTGCTAAAGTCACTGTCCATAAAAGGTTCGCAGAAGCGATCCATGACAGTCGCCACATTGAGCATGAACCCGTCCGATGACACTTCACGAGGGTCAACCTGCATGGCCCGCCGTTTGTGATTCACGTTCATAATGTGCGCAAACCAGTCCAGAGTCCGGCTCCTCGTGACGGGGCCAGCCCGAACGAAAGCGTTTGCTATCACAAAGAGATCATCTTGATGTGCTCTCAACACCATACGCAGCGACTCTTGGGAATTTCCGATTCTAGCCTTGTCCAATAAGCGAGCTCCGGGGAAATAGCTTTTGATGGCCTCTGGCTGCAAGGGGGAAATGCGGAAAAAGGGGCCCAGAATAGTGTGCTTTTCTATGCCTGGGGCAGACTGCGCCATATTGAAGCAGGGATGTTCGGCAAGATTTGTGATGAGAACCGGGAATCGTGTATAGGCCAGAAGTGCCTTTTGCCGCGATACGTTAGCCCCTCAGCTTTGTTCCTTCTTCAAGGAACCCCTTTGCATCAACTCACCTGAATGTAGGGTTTGTAATCATCTCCCAGCGACAAAGCCGACAGCTGGCTGCTGAGCCTGATCATGGCCTCGTTGAACAAAGCGGGGAAGGCCTCATCCTCGTCAAACCGCTTAACGGCCTCTCTAATGAAATCAAAGCAGAGTCCCCCATCATCTTGTAGACCCTTGAGCAAATAAGGTGCCAGCGAATCATGTTGAGGGTTCGGTTCACGTCTGCGTTTCTTTGGTCAGCATTCGGAGCCCGGTTTTCCATTCAGGGCCAAGGAGGGTCTCTTCTGCCCGCATGAACGAACCCATAGAGAGCAGGCATAGTCAGTGCAAATAAACAGTTGCTCATACACAATCTCTTGGCTTCCTCCAGAACTTCTTGCCTGTGCGGCGAAACATTCTTGGCAGTGTTGGCCGCCTTTACGGCTCGTTTCCAACACGGCAGTAAATAATCAAATAAAGGAGAGGTCGGTTCCGAGTTGCTACAGCATTCTATAATTGCCTGGTCTAGTGCGCCGATCGATAGTCGCAAAAGCTCGCCCGAGTCGTTGAGCTCTTGGTTCAAATTAGGTAAGAAGACCAGACGCTGTCCATGAACATCGGACATGTGGTGTGGATCGACGGAAACGCGGAAGATTTGTGACAAGACCCTGTGAGCATAGTCTTCATCTGATTCCTGCCGCTGCTGCTGAGCTGGCTGTGGAGTAGCTGTCTGAGCCGCCGATGCTAAATCGCAATCGTCAACCTCTGTGGCGTGTCGTTTGCGAGAAGGACGGGCACTACCTGTAGAGCTGGATTGGCCTCCTGATGCCTGGGCGCTTTGAACACCAAGCTTTGCGAAGGGGTTGAGACTTGACGGCGCCGGCTTTGCAGCTGGAGTCACGCTGATCTTGGTTACCGATGCGGGTCGTTCGGGAGCGGCGGGTTCGGGAGCGGCGGTTGTTTGGGGAGTTTGCGACGGTGATGTTGTCGAGGACTGTTGCGTTGCCGTGTGGTTGGCTCCGTTTGCGCTGGGCGTGCGAGCTGCAGAGCCCAGCATGGCGAGACGGCGCGATCGAATCTGTACGTACGGGATATCAGAAAAGACGGGATACTCGGACCGCTGATGCAGTTCATGGTCCAGAGGAAGCGTATCAAAAGCGCATCACATTCAGCTGAAACTTACCCGCTCCATCTGCTCTCTGTCCGGGGCATCAGGTCCGCTGCCGTGCTGTGGCTGTTGCTGATTCGGGTCCATGATGACGGAGAGTCCACGAGGCTACCAAAACCTAGACCAACCGGTAGGAGAAGGAAGAGGTCGGTCAAGGTGTGGTGGGCGTGGTCAATAAAGGCAGAAGACAGGAAAAAGACGTGAACACATTCGGCGAGGCTGACGTCGATGATGGTCACGGGACAGTCACTGACAGCACGAGAAGCTCCGACTGGATGATTATGAAATCGAGAAGAGCCCCGCCGCGGCCCCTGCTGGCACAGTAAGAATCCGTCGACTCCAACTTGCGGGACGGTGTGCTGGGGCCAGCTCATTTAATGACTTATGGAGTACCTGCCCACCTCCTACCAAGTACTTAGGTACTTAAGTAGTATGCAGGTGTACATACACCCACTCACTGTACATGGATGTACCTGACATGGACTAACATGGTGAACAGTGCTAGACAGTCATCCATGTAACCTCATTCACGCGCTTTCGTACCCTCAGCTGCCACTGGCCCCATCTACATGCTATATAGCCCATCATCCTCGCATCCCGCCAGCTTTCGGACTTTAAGCCGTGGATTTCCACCAAATATTCATGTCATCAAACGGGAGGGTGGTAGTACATTTTGAAGGAAGAGGGGAAGAAAAACAGAGAAAGAAAAAGGAAGAAGAAGAAGAAAAGAAGAAGAAAGAAAAAGACGCCCGACATCACGTCCGTCGCTGTGCACGGCAGCGGTAAAGCATCAATCATCACAGTCGAGGTACATCCATATCCGCGCTCGATGATCTCCTCCTCTCAGGTAACATGGGCGGGCCCTCAGCAGAGCCATCACGGCGAACCCCCGCCGCGAGACCGCTTGTGTTGGCGGCGCGAATGCGGCCTTCCTCGCGACTCCGGTTCAGCAACCAGTTTACGTGCATGCGTATCATGTTGATGTTGTTCCGTAGCTCCGTGACCTCCTCCCGAATGGGCATGACTTGATTTAATGTCCACATGCTCTGCCTGGCCTCCAAATGCGTCAGATTCTGGTGGACTTCTTCGAAGCCGGCGTCCAAGTCTTGGATGGTGCGGTTGTCACTGAAGACGGAGTCGTTGCGACGGCTGGCCACCTCTAGGCCAATCCTTCGGTTCGCAAGCAGGTCGTCGAGTCTCTTGGCTGTTTCCTCCTGGCAGAGCTGTATGGCACGCACCTTGGTCCCTAGCTCGGTATGCGTCTGGATGATTTCCCGCTGATTTCGTATGACGACCCCCGACGGCGTCTCTGGGTGAAAGGCACAGGTGATGGAATGGCCGCCAATCTCCCCTCGCATCGTCCTCACGGGGCACCCGACGTCTTTGTAGGGACAGTCGACTTCGACGCCGTCGCACTCTAGTTTATGATGCAGCTCCAGCTGTGACCGGCAAACCAGCTGCCAGCACGCCTCACACCTGGTCTTCGATTGAGAACATGAGAGCAAGTGAGCTTGCCCTTCGGCTTCTTCGAATCTATCACCACACAAGGCACAGCAAAGCTGTTTATGGTGACACTTGTCATCCAGGGGCTTCCACCGGAGCCTCTTGTCACAGCCGGTACCGAGACATGCAAAGTCTTTGAATCGGCACTCCACCGTTGCATGCCTCTCCACGTATTCACGGCGCAGCTCTGCCTCGCAACCTCGTCCCTGGTAGGGGCATTTCGCAATCAGATAGTTGAGCTGCGTGCGGATCAGTCTGGCTGCGCTGAAGCAGTCGGCCCAGAGCAGGAGCTCTCGATCAATAGGACATGCGGTTCCTGACGGACTTGAAGCTATGCTGCGCCGCAAGCATCTGTAGCAGAACGTATGATCGCAGGGGGTGGTGACGGGGTCGACGAGCGGGTCGTGGCAGATGGGACAGAGCAGATTCGGATCGGGGTCGGAAACATAGGTCAATGAGTACATGTCGAAAATGCTGTCGCCGCCATATCGGCTGGGTATATCGAGGGATGACCGGTGAGGAGGTAGCAGCGGACCTGTCCTGCGATCAGACGCCGCCGTGGAGAGCTGCCGGCCATAGTATTGGGACGGCAGAGCAGCTGGTTGTGGCACGATACCATGTCGAAGGCGTCCGTGGGCGTCTGGAGCGATGTAGTAAGCTTCTGGGGATGGGGGCCTGACGAGGCTGGTGACGAGGTCTGGTGTCGCGGCGTTCCTCCGGAAGATGCGACGAGCAAAGCGGCGCGCCGCGGCAGGACTCATGCGCACTCCTTCATCGCTCGACTCGGATGCGACGTCTCGCACGGCGTCGATGTTGGGAGAACGAATCGCCGAGGTTTGATTTGTGCTTGATGCTGCGGCGGCGGCTCGAAAACCACCTTGCACAGTCGGCGCCGGCGCCGAAGGCATTTGGGATTCTGCATCCTGTGCGAGTGACATGTTCTGGTAGAAATGACACACCCTTCCAGGACATGGGCAAGGCGTGATGTTTTCTCGCTTTCGGCTTGATGGAGTGGTCGATCAAAAACAGCCGAGGGTCTCAAGACGGGTGCGGGCGGGAGCACAGGCAGGTCAGCAACGGCCCACATGCGAGGAATCAGAGGATGGTGGCGGAGCAGCGCCATGGCCCATCTCTCTCTGTGTCCGCTTTCCCTCGACAGAGTCTGTTTGAGTATGGATTGATTGACCTGTAGTTGGTGCGTTTATTGACGACGTTGGGTGCCGCATCAGCTTCAGTCATTTTGGCGCACGGCTCCGCAAACGAGCATGTGTCCAACGAGAGGTACCCGGGAGAGATCTGAGGAGTAGCCGGCGTTGCGGAAGACGCGTGTAGCATCAGCCAGGCCCTCTTTGGAACGCGTGGTCTGCCCCGGTTTGTCACAGTTTATGATTATATATGCACCCGGACGGCTTCTCTTCTTGTGCTCAGCTCACGAGTACGATTACGTCCATGTATTTGTACATGTACATATGTACATCATTACAGTGTGTACTGCTTATAAGTACATGGAGAGGGGGAGAGGGGGAGAGGGGGAGGAGAGAGGCCGATGAAGATGGGATGCTCCTTCCCAGTCCTGTGACTCCCTGTCGATTTTCACATGCCAGTGCCTGCCTGCCTGCCTGCCCCGCCAGTCCCTCCTGCCTGACTCAGTGACTTGTGTGCCTCATGTGGTCCTCCATGTCTCTGGTCTCTCCGCCAGCACGACGTCAGCAGGTGAAACCAGGCTAATCAAGCCATGCAGATTTCGAACTCGTCGTACAAAACCCCATCAACCCTCTCGCGAGCCGTACATATGCGCGGCATAACAAGTCGGCGATTGTTTGGGCCATTTGTCGAAAAAGGACATTCGTCGACTATTAACTCCTCACCATCGCTTTACGCCCTCCTTCTGTCTCTAATCTACCTCGGGCTCGGCTTCGGGCGACCAAGTGCAATCCGGCCGCATTTGTTGGTTGCATCATGAGACTTGGCGCTGTTGCTTGATATACCCGTCCCTGTCGCCCTTGATTCTGATCTTCGCATGTCAATCCTTTCAGACACTGCTCTTTTGCATTGTCCAAGTAGCAAACAGGCAAGGACTCAAAGATGCTGGACCATGTTTTGGGACGACCGTCAACCAAATCGAGGCGGATGCAGGTTCTGGCCGTCATCACGTTCTGGTCTGTATATCTTTACAGGTACTCTTTCGCCATCCCCACAGGCAATGATACAGGAGACAAGACACTCTTAACGGAGAGAAACTAACCTCGGTGTACCTACCTTTATAGAGGCAACAAACATGGCCCACCGGGAGCGCATTCGCTGTCTAAATTCTTAACACGACGTCTCACAGCATGGCAAATATCCACCCTGACCATCATCTACCTCTATGCGGCCCGAAATTTCAGTGCCCTGGTCGGTTTGGCGAGTCCGGAGCCCATGGCCAACATGTACGACCCAACGTATTTTCGCGCAACATGGGTTCTCACGGCCCTGGATGCTGGGTTTTGGACTGCAATGAAGATCAAAGTCAAATGGTTGCGGGACCTTGCCAGCATTTTGTTTTCGCTCTTTTACCTGGTAGCAGCAGAAAGGGCCGACGAGAAGGTCCGTAAAGTTCGCGCCATGATTACCGTCGAGCATTTGCGGGTCGCCTGGAACAAAGGCACGACACCCTATCTCAGCGTGTTGCAACGCCTAATGAGACCCCGATTCATGAGATGGCCACCCAGGCAGATTCGAATACCGCGACCGTCGAACAGCGACTACAAAGAGCCCGTGGTTGGATGGCTGTACTTTGACGGACCACTGGCGGATCTGGTGCGCCACAATAGACTGGTGCTGGATATTCCAGGCGGCGGTTTTGTTGCCATGGATCCTCGATGCAATGACGACAAGCTGCTGGCTTGGGCATCCAAGTCTGGTCTACCTATTCTCAGCCTGGAGTACAAGAAGGCACCCGAGTTCCCGTACCCGTACGCTGTCAATGAGATTTTTGACGTGTACGATGCAATCATCAACACCAAGGGTCGATGCATAGGATTGTCTGGACGGGACATGCCGAGAATTGTATTGACGGGTGATAGCGCCGGAGCCAATCTTGTCGTTTCTGCGACCTTGATGATCTTGGAGACAAGTGACGGCGACTTTAGGCGGTTTGCCGGACGGGGCTCGCTTCCTGCACCCGAAGGTCTCGTGTGCTTCTATCCTGCCTTGGATATGAACATTGGCAACTGGATGACGGATCAGCAGATGTCTCTGATTCGCGACCGCAAAATGCGCAAGACGAACAAGAAGATTGCCCGTCGGAAAAGTATGCAATACAACCAATTAGTTGGTACACCCCATCATTCAGAGGACGAGGACGAAGTGCAGCAGTCGCCGGCCCAAGCAGCCGGAGTAGCGACGAGCCCTCATGTTTCCCAAGCCCAATTTTCGCACATGGGTCCTCGAAGCTTGTCGCATAGTCGGGAGAAGGAGGGCCCGAAAAAGTCGGACAGCATGTCTCACCACTCACAGCCAATGCAGACGCGGCTGGCGACTTCATCCATGATATCATACTTCAACGACCGCGTCTTGACGCCCGAGATGATGCGAGCCATGATCATTCTCTACATCGGGCCACATAATCGACCCGACTTTTCGCAGGACTACCTTCTCAGTCCTATCCTCGCGCCCGAGTGCCTGCTGGCCAAGTTTCCCAAGACGTACTTGATGACGGGCGAACGAGACCCCCTCGTCGACGACACGGTCATCTTTGCGGGGCGACTACGACGGGCCAAGGAAACCGTGGCGCGGGAGGAGAAGCGCCCATTCGACGACAAAGAGGCAGCTGAGGTGGTGCTTATTCCCGGAGTGTCTCACGGCTTCATGCAATTTCCAGGGATATATCCACCCGCGTGGAGGCACTTTGACCGCTGCGTAGTCTGGTTTGAGCAGCTCTTTTTGGATGCAGAGCATGCGCGCACCAAGAACCAGCGGCCGTCTCTTGCATCCGCCGCCGTGGACAGAATGACGCATCATCAGCAGCAACGGCAGAACCATCACTTGGGAGAGTCGAGCGGGGAGGAAGACAAGCCGCTGGAGATTAGCATGACCAAACTGAGCAGAGGGCGCAGCTCGACAGCGTCGGGTGGAGCAGGTGGAGGAGCTACCGTTGCAAAGTCGGAATCACCGCCTCGGAGCAAAGTCAACGGGACGCAGAAGAGCAAGAAACGAATATTGAGCAAGGATAAGAGTCTGATCAAGTTGAAGAGCACGGATGACTTGCTGGGCAGGAGAATGGAGGGTCTCGCGGGCGGGTTGACGGGGAAACGAGAGGACAATTGAAGCCCAACCTGGCTGATGTATGGATTTTTGGTGTAGTTTTTTTTCCTCGTCCTCGAGGACACATGCTAGAAGCGTGATGATGCCGCCGACGTTGAATTGATGACTGTGGATGCAAATGTGGCGGTGGGGGAGGCGTCTTGATTTTGACCATTCGGATTTGGTGCAAGCACGATCCACCACCCTGGTTGTGCGAGCTTGGCTGCCGTGACATCCGGTGCAGCTGTAAAGCGTCTGGCGTTGCGTCACTGATGTGGCCAGGTTTGCATTGGACTTGCAGGTTGGCAGGATCGAGGTATATATATACAATGGTCCTATCCATCCATTACAAGTCAAAGCACACCCCCACCACCTTCGTCATTTCCCTGGTAGATTTTCATTCATTCCTTCATTGACTTGGTTCCATTGCCCGCCGCTCCAACTTGCACGAAGCTTCTCACAATGGTCCACCTCAGTGCCATGCACGGCCACGACGGCCACGACGCCAACGACAATGGCTCCAGCGCAGGCGACAAGATGGCGCAGCTGGCCGACAAGGCCGGCGACCTCCTCAAGTTGTCGTCGGACGCCGACGAGTTCACCACGAGCGTCTACGGCTCGCGCTTCGCCGAGCAGGCCCTCCCGCGGCTGAAGATGCCCGAGTGTGCCATGCCGCGCGACATAGCGTACCGCATGATCAAGGATGACTTGAGTCTGGATAATAACCCGAAGCTCAAGTATGGCTCTTTTGATCCCCGAAGGAAAGAAACTTGCAGGGCTGATGGGGCTTCTTTTTACTGTCATGTAGCTTGGCTTCGTTTGTGACGACGTACATGGTTCGTATTGTCTTGTTTTGCGTCTTCTTTCTTGTCCCTCTGCGACACTTGACGGAATTCTTCAAATTAACAATTCACCTCCTGGGGTGTAAACAAACAGGAAGATGAGGCAGAAAAGCTCATGGCCGACTCCATGTCCAAAAACTTCATCGACTACGAAGAGTACCCGCAGTCAGCCGACATCCAAAACCGCTGCGTCAACATGATTGGGGACCTCTTCCACGCGCCGCCCGGCAGCGCGGTGGGCACATCGTCGGTGGGCTCTTCCGAGGCCATCATGCTCGCGGTGCTGGCCATGAAGCGGCGGTGGAAGAAGCGGCGCCAGGCCGAGGGCAAGAGCACGGAGCGGCCCAACCTCATCATGTCGTCGGCCGTGCAGGTCTGCTGGGAGAAGGCGACGCGGTACTTTGAGATTGAGGAAAAGTACGTCAACTGCACGCCGACGCGGTTCGTCATCGACCCGGAGGAGATGGTGAACCTGTGCGACGAAAACACGATAGGGTGCGTGCTCATCCTGGGCACGACCTACACGGGGGAGTACGAGGACGTCAAGGCGGTCAACGACCTGCTCGTGGCGCGGGACGTGCAGCATGTGCCCATCCACGTCGATGCCGCGAGCGGGGGGTTCGTGGCGCCGTTCGTGGTGCCGGACCTGGAGTGGGATTTCCGCTGCGAGAGAGTCGTGTCCATCAACGTCTCGGGCCACAAGTACGGCCTCGTGTACCCGGGCGTGGGGTGGGCGCTCTGGCGCGCCCCCGAGTACCTCCCGCAGGAGCTCGTCTTCAACATTGACTACCTCGGCGCGCAGCAGTCGTCCTTTACGCTCAACTTCTCCAAGGGCGCGTCCCAGGTCATCGGCCAGTACTACCAGCTCATCCGCCTCGGCCGGCACGGCTACCGCGCCATCATGAGCAACCTCACCCGCACGGCCGATTATCTCGCCGCGGCGCTGCAGTCGCTCGGCTTCATCATCATGTCCCAGTCGGCGGGTAAGGGCCTGCCCCTGGTGGCCTTTCGCTTCGCCGGCGCGGGCGACCCGGACGGGCGGCCGGACCGCAACTACGACGAGTTTGCCCTGGCGCACCAGCTGCGGTCGAGGGGTTGGGTCGTGCCCGCGTACACGATGGCGCCCAATACCAACAGGATGAAGATGCTGCGCGTCGTCGTGCGCGAGGACTTTTCCAGGGAGCGGTGTGACGTGCTCATTACGGATATCAAGCTGTGTCTCGGTCTGCTGGAGGAGATGGACAGGGAGACGATCAAGCGGCAGGGGGAGTTTATCAAGACGCACATGACGTCGTCGGGACGGGCGCGAAAGCCCAGGCACAAGGGTCATCCGACGCATCACTATGAGGTATGCTTTTTCGCTCTTGCCTTTTTTTTTTTTTTTTTTTTTTCTTCATTCTTTTATTTGCTAACCTCGTTGGTGTTTCTTTGCAACAGCACGAGAGCCATTCCCTCCAGGGGAAAACGGGCAAAACCCACGCTGCTTGTTAGATGTCATGGTCCGATGT
>AFQZ01001083.1:0-17521 GCA_000222935.2 Aciculosporium take MAFF-241224
ATACTACTTAAATGTATAGCTCTTATACTACTTAGATATATAGCTAGGGAGGTCTTCTTGCTACTAGCTTGCTCCAAACTCTTAAATACCATATTATTAAATAGGGTTACCATTAATATACTACTTAAATATGCAGCTCTTATGCTGCTTAGATGTGTAGCTAGGGAGGTCTTCTTATTACTAGCTTGCTCCAAACTCTTGAATACTACATTATTAAATAGGGTTACTATTAATATACCACTTAAATGTGCAGCTCTTATACTGCTTAGATGCGTAGCTAGGGAGGTCTTCTTGCTACTAGCTTGCTTTAAACTCTTAAATACTATATCATTAAATGGGGTTACTATTAATATGCTACTTAAATATGCAGCTCTTATACTGCTTTCTCTCTATGTCTCTTTTAATAAGGCCTTTATACCTTAGGACACTATTATATATACTACCTTGTTAGTACTACTATTAATCTGCTCCTTTTCTACAAACTTATCTAAGAACATTAGCAGGTATAATAACCGTGCCTCTACCGTAGCTGCTCTTAAGAAATAGTCTGGTCTTTATAATAGTCTGTTAGCCGGGTTTAATTTCCCTAGCCTATGCTTAATTATAAAATCATATAAATAAAGTTTATCTAATGCTATAACCTGTTTACTAGAGAGCTTTGGTTTTATTACTAGGTATTTATAGTTTAAGTGATTGGTGATTACTTTTATTAAATGCTGTAAGTAAGCTAGGTAATGCCTCTATGTGTAAAAAGCTTCTTATATAGCTAGTAGCTTGGTATTAAGTGTTGTATAGTAGAGTTTAGGACCTGACAACTTCTGCAACATATACGCAACTAGGTGCTAATTGCCTAGCACTAACATTACTAATACTATGCTAATAGCAAACGCTAAGGTATCTGTTTTAACTTAAAGAGGGGCTGTTAGATCAAAATAAACCAGGACTAGTGCTTCTAAAAACTTTGTTTTAGCATCTTAAACGCAGCTTATACATTGTGAGGTAGTTTAAAGGTTCCTCTGAACTTTCCCTTTAGAAGGTCCGTTAATAGGACAGCTATTTTACTATATGCTCTAATAAACCATTAGTAGAACCCTATAAACCTAAGGAAGATTTATATCTCTAGTACGCTGCTAGGTAGCGGCCATTCCGCTACTACCTTAATGCGTTCTGGTTCCATTTTAATACCCTTTAGTGTAATAATAAATCTAAGGAAGCTAACCCTTATTATTAAGAATTCGCATTTATTAAGGTTTATATATAGCTTTATAATACGTAATCTTTACAGGACTAGTTTAACATGCCCCTTATACACTGCTGCATTACTGCTATAAATCAGGATGTTATCTAAATAAATAATACATATTATATCCACTAGCTCTCCTAGTATAGCATTAATATATTCTTAGAAGGTAGTAGGTGTATTTACTAAGCTAAAAGGCATAACAAGATATTTAAAGTAACTATATTGGCATTAGAAAGCTATCTTCCACTTATTACCCTTACGGATATGTATCTAGTGGTAAGCATCTTTTAAGTCCAGCTTTATACAGATTATTACTCCTCTTAACCTATCTAACAATTCTAATATAAGGGGGAGAGGGGCCTTATCCTTTTTAGTAACCCTATTAAGGCCTTTATAATCCACATAAAGGCATAGTTGGCCTCCCTTTTTTAGCATAAATAAGATTAGGGCTCCTGCTGGACTTATTAATCTTCTTATCCAGCCTTTCTTTTATATATCTGCTAAGTATTCACATAGAACTTATAGCTCTTTCTCTGCTAGGTTATAAATCGGTCCTTATAGCAGCATTCCTCCTTCTGTTAATTCTATTACATAAGTTTTCCCTTCTAAAGAGGGTAGCCTACTAGCCAACTCCTTTAAAAACATATCTGTAAATTCTTTATATTCTAGTAAGAGTATCTTTATAATAATCTCTTTACTTATTTCGTTTTTAACTAGCTCTTCCTAGAAGACGGATAGTTATACCATACATTAGCTAAGGATTAGCATTACACCTGCTGCTTTCTTTGTATAGTAAATCTATTATAAGCTAGCAACTAGCTTTAGGCATTCCCTTATTACCGGGTGTCTTTAATAACCTAATGCCTATAATAGTACTTTTGGCTTATAGTCTGCAGCCTAGTCTATTCCTAGGATTAGTCCTTCTTTAGTATCTGCTATATAGTAGCAAAGTTAACAGAATTTACTATAACCTATACTGTCCGTTATTTGTACTACCCTATTAATAACACCCTAGTGCTTTAGTTCTGTTAGTAAGGCGCTCTCTAGCTTTACCTTATTTGCTTTTACCCTGCTCTAGTTAGCCTTTAATAGTAAGTTTAAATGTATTATTAAGTTTATTGCTCCTAGGTTAAATAGTGCGTTTACTGCTACCTAGCTTCCTTTTTACTATAGTTTTATTCTTATTCTTATTTAGAAGTTATTAATTTCGTTCTTAGAGTCCTTGATTTGGCCTAGGGGTTTAACTATAATAACATATCCCTAAGCACATACTATAGTTACTAGCGTTGTATTTAGGTCTATAGCCTGCACTGCTTTTTTGCAGTTACTATAGTGCAAACTCATTATATGCCTATCCAAACCGCATGTCTTACAATTAGGTGCTCTATAATAAGGAGCAATATGGCTGTATTTTTTACATTTAAAACAAGAATAAGATCGCTAGCCCTGGGTCGTCTCTTTCTTACTGCTTATCCCCTGCTTATTCTTTAATAGTAATATTAACCTAGCTTGTTTTCTAGAGGGATAGGGTCTCTTATTATACCCCTTAGTAGCTACTTCTGCCTTATAACCTTATTTAATAAGGTATGCCTAAGACTTAGGGAACTCTTAGCTAAGGACCTGCTTCCTTATTGCGTGGTTTAAGCTATTAATAAACATATAAATTCGAATTCTCTTAGGAATATCTTCAGGTAACTCCCCTTCTATCTTGCCCTAAATCTTAATAAACGCTGTAAATGGCTAATCATCTTATTGCTGTAATTCTAGTAGTGACTTTATTACTTCTAGGCAGCGTGCGTTCTTATTTATTACTTTGTCCTTTAGCTATATAATAAAGTCCTTCTAGCTATAATTATTAAAGTCTATAATACTATCCATAGCTATATACCTATTTTATTATTGCTTTGCTTCTTTTACTAAGCAGCTGCTAGTATAGGCAACCTTAGTTAAGTTATCCGTAAAGATTACTCTATCTATAATAAAAGCTATGTTTAGGTCTATAAAGAAGGATTATAAGTTCTTATAGCTATTTCCCTTATAAACTAGGGCTTTTAATTATGCTTTTGTAAGGCTATATTATAGATAAGTTACTATTAATTAGTTACTTAAAGTGTCTGTCTAGGGAGAAGCAGTTAAACTAGGCTTTTCTAGTATAGTTACTAAGGGGTTTGTTAAGTCCTGCTATATTTTCTTAAGTTAGGCATGCTTTTAGATAAGGTATAGCTTCTTTATAGCTTTCTTAAGTTCTTAATCTAACTTATCTTCCTTCTTAGCTTATGTATTAATGTCTTAGATTTAGGTACGCTAGGGTTTAGGCTAATAATGCTAATTACTTATAGTACTATTAAGGTAAGTTTGTCTTATTCTTATAGGTTCTTCTGTTTTACCCTTTAATATAAGTATAAGGGGTTCTAGCTATAGTGTAACATCTTATGCCGTAGTAATGCCAGAGCTGCTTCTGTTTCCGTTGAATTTATCTAATGCCTGCGCGGTTGCTATATTAATACAGCTACTTGCTTATATGTTTATTCTTTAGGTTAATATTTTTACTAAGCTAATAGTTTACTATCCCTATAGGAAAAAGCAAATATTCTATTATAGTTAGAGGTTTACTAGTAGAGTAAAGGCTATAGTTAAGCATACTTATAGCTAAATGGCTGTAGGTAGGGTTAGTAATATAAATACTATATTCACTAGCCTCTTTATCTCTCTACAAGGCCTATCCTCCTATATACCTGTGCGTAGCTAGGGCGCGGCTCGCCCTAGTGGGTCTCCGTACTCTCACGCTCTTGTCTCGTAACTCCCCTGACATAAAAGGTATTATAAAGGCATTAAATTACTAGGACTTAAGTGTAAAAGCATATTAATTAAGGGCCTAAAGGCTAGTAATAGCTAAGAAGAAAGCCTTAGTATTAAGAAATATTAAAATAAGACTAATCTTTAAGTTTATAGGTCTGCTAAAATAGCTTTAAAAATAGCTTTTCTTATATAAGGGCATATAAGATAAATAAATTAGGTTAAAGGGTTTAGGTATAACGCTAACTATTAAGGTAGGTTTAGGAGGATATATAATGTTTTAGTAGTATAGAATAGTAAGGTTACTTTCGTTTTTCCTTACTAGTAAATCAGTAGGCAGCCAACTGATAAGTACTTAACGGGGCTAATATCCCTATATGGGATGTGTCTGTTGAGATAGTCATCCAATCCTTACTCAATTCCGACCCCCCCCTTGCAAGCAAGTGAGCTCAGAATCTTACACCTACAGTAGTGCGTGTGCATCAATGAGCCATCTAGCTTTGACAGAGGGCTGGGCTGGTGGAGAATGAATGGGACGGGCAACGGGGGAAATTGATTGATGAACGACGTCACCCAACATCTTCAATGCACAGCTAGTCTGGCATTGGCATTGGTATTGCCTGGCCTGTGGGGGTGGAGAAAACGAGGCGTCGGGTCCACGTCCGTCCTTTTTTTTTTCTTTTTCTTTTTTTTCTTTTTTTTCTTTTTTTTTTTTTGTATTCATACATGGTGCTGTGCAGGACAATGCCGCGCTCGGCGGAAATGGCTTTGCTGGGCCCGGCAGGCGCTTCTGTTCGGAATTCAGAGTCGACGTCGTCCGCTTCTGCGATGCATCCGTCCGTCCATGTGGCCGATACAGAACAGCGACCACCCGACTGGGTGACTGACTATCTGTCCCTGCGTGCGTCTCGCGTGCGTCATCGAAAAGACACCGATTTTGGCACCAAGGTGCAGGGTAGTTTGATGTGTACGTCTTCACACCAGACATTGGAAACATCCGTGTCCGAATGTGCTGTGACGCCAATAATGAAGTGAAGAATCCAAGTCCATGTCGCCGCAATGACTCCATCTCTTGAATACCTGTCACCAGGTGATATAAAGTAGCATCTGATTCAACACATGGCCTGGTGAAGAGAGGAGGGGGGGGGGGGGGGGGGAATACAAAAAGATGGCAACATTGCTCGTGTCCGTTTCATGTAACCCATTCATTCGTGTCCGTTGCCCAATCCTAGCAGCCAATCTACCGCAAACGCCGCCAAAATGTTCTAGATGAAGTTCATGAAGAAAAGAGAGCCAAGGAAAGAAGATGAAGGAAAAGAAAAGAAGAGAGAGAAGGAAGAAAACAGCTATACCCAAAGACGGGTGAAGATAGAATGCACGATCCTGGTGTGCAAGGTGCAACAGCACACGTTCCCGCAATTCACCAAAACTCCTCCGCGATTCTACGACCCATGTTCATGACAAACGTTGTGCGCCGAGTCCCGCGGGCTTCCCTCTTTTGGGCCAGCCTTGATCGTGAACCACGCACCTCTTTACATGACGGTGCAGGCTCCCATCGTCCTCGCTCGTCGACGCCCAATCATGCCCCCATCTTCTTCATTCAGATGAAGAGCAGCATGAGCTTCCCTGGCGCGCCGTCTTCTTCGCCGAGTGCCCGCACCGCCCACCCCGGCTTCTTCATTTGCTTGCATGTAGTCGGCCCATTTCCTCTCCAGTCTGCCAGCAGATAAACGGTCACCCCGCAGCACTCGCTTCTGGTGTTCGTCGACAGTCATCTGGAAGCCGTAGAAACACTTGAGCCCAATCATTTCCGAAGGGTACGTCGCTTTTCCGGCATGTCCCATGCATGATCTGATCTGAGTGTTGCGGAACAGCACCTCTCGGATCCCGGTCCAAGTAACATTCTGACAATCGTATACGACCAACTGCAGCGTCATCTTGGGCGGCTGATCCGCCCTGAAACACCACTTGGATCGCTTCATCACCATGGCCGCGGCCTCGGCCAGGGAAAGGTCGCTGATGCGTGTGTTATCCATGTCAATGCTCTTCAACTTGGTGCATTTCTGCAGCACCGGTAGCATTCCGACGTCACTGATGCCCTCGCAATAGCTGATGGACAAATGCTCCAGACTCTGGGCACAAGGGGCTTTGGCGAGGTGCTCTGACATGAGTGAGTTTGTGAGCTCTTCCAGGTCCTCCAGCTCCAGATGCGTGAGCCGAGGCGTCGACGCGAGTATGGGCTCCATCGCGGCATCATTCAACGATCTGCAGCCCGAGAGTTGAAGCCCTTCCAGTTCTGGCACAGCATAGCCAATGGTTCGGACGCCGCTGCTGGACAGACGAATGCATCGGCTCAAGTCCAAATGTCTCAATTTTCGCGGGGGCACGGTAGGTCGTCCGGTCAAAATGTCAAACTCCGGGTCAGGGCCCTGCATCATGACCCGCAAGGCGTCGTCCGTCAGTTCGGTGCATCCGCAGAGAACGAGGCGCTCAAGATTTTTGGTGGCGAAGATGGACTCGGCAGTCGACAAATCATCAAAGCCTCGTACTTCTCCGGCTCTCAAATCTCTCAATCGGGGACAAGAGGCAATGACGGCCTTGATTCCTCGAGCCTCCACCTTGTCACACCACGAGACATTGAAAGTTTCCAGCTGTGGACATGATTCAGCAATAATCCTGCATGACGTGTTTGATACGGCAGCCAGGCCTGTCAAGTTGAGGTGGACCAGCTTCTCATTTGTCCTCAGCAAACTGTGCAGAGTGCTTTTCTGGAAATTCCGACATCCTTCGAGTGTTGCGTTCATCAGGTTTGTACAGGCCTTGACAATCACCTCTGTCCGCTTGTAGTGTTCCACCTGAACGCAGCCTCTCAGGTTCAAGTTTTTGATAAATGGGCCCGCAGACGTGATGATTCTGGCGAGCGATTCGGCGGGTATCTCCGTGTAAAACTCGGACGCATCAAGCGACGTCCACAACTGCCCGTCAAAGCAGAATTTGTAGAAAGACTTGCTCACTCTGGATGCCCGTACCAGCTCTTTTGGCCCAAGGAAGGAGACTACTTTCACCCGAATCTCATGAGGCATCCTTTCCCATAACGGAAATGGAGCTTTCGTAGCTTCCTTGGGACATGTCTGCCCCTTGGGCTGTGCCTCTTGCTTGGTAGATCTCAACTCGGCGGGAAGTGCCGCCGTTGTGCGCGTTTCATCCTGGTCAAAGTTGTCAATCTTTCGAACGGCAAGTTGCGTCTCGATGCTGTCGTGGAAGGGAAATTCGTGGGTGGAGCTTGCCGAAACCGAGGCCGGAACGCTCGGTAAACCAAGCGGAGACGGTTGCGGGGTCGAGGACCGGCCGCCAGACGCAGTCGCCGGAGGAGGACCAGCAGCTGCCAGACTGGCACAAGAAAGGGTCGCTCTCGTGTGGTACGGACTGCTGGTTGATCGAGAGCGACGAAGGCCATCCAGTGATGGTGAGGACGATATTCTTTGCAACCCTCGCAGCAGGCGCTGGCGACTTTTGCCCTTGATAACAGGCGTCTCGGGCGTGCTGGGAGGATGTCGGCGAGTAGCATCCATGCTTGCGTTGTATATGTGTATATATGTCTTGATGCCCGTTCTTCTCCTTTGGCCAACTTGGTCGAAACTACCCAGCTTGCTCGTTCTTGGCGGAATGGATGAATGCTGTTGCCGCCCTTTCCCGTCGTAAAAGGGGCCACCACGTGTGGCCTATGCCGCGGATATTGACGTAGAAGGAGGAAGCGGCTCTTTGTTTTTGAGAAGATGTATCTGGCAACGGATTGCTTGAAAAGGGCGAGGAAGAAAGTCGGACGAGGTTTAAGTCATAACTGCCAACAGGTGAAAGATGTCCCGGAATGACCAGCCACCGTGGCAAAGTGATGCTCTCGATCCAGCGATGGCCCAGAAACAGAAGCCGGCAAGCGGACGGGACAGACGGGAAGAAATAGGCGTGATCATCAATGGCAAGCGTATGCGGTGGTGGTGTTGCAGTGCGACGCGATAAGGACCCGGGCGCCTATCGTGATGCGCGATCAGCGGACCTCAGAATGCACCCGTTGACTGCAGGGTCTGGTCAGCAGGCCACGCTAAGAGGGAGGGGCACCTGCGCGAATGCTCTCTTCCTCGAGCTATCGCGCAACGGGCCGAAGAGACGGAATGCGGACAGTGATCTCAGGGCCAGCAGGGAGACGGCGTATGGCCTTTTAGAAAGAGGCGACGACCATCATGATGTTGGGGAAACGAGAGATGGTCGGGTTGAGGTGAACAAGCATAAGGAAAGAGCGACGGGGGAGGGAGCGCTTCAACGTTGTCGGGTTCAACAAGCGGCTTGGCGAGGGGTCCAGGCCAGTGCGCAACACTGCACGGAGAGTGGTCGGGCTGGACCCTGCTTTATTTCGATGACAATTTTTCTTGTGGCGGTTCCGGGCAGCCTCTCCGGCGCATGCACTCAAGTCGTGATCTGCCAGGTCGTCAGGTCTGCCAGGTGACGACGTCGGGTCTGCCAGGTGACGACGTCGGGTCTGCCAGGTCGTCGGGTCTGCTCAGCCGCCGTCCGTCTAGTGCTCACTCCTCCCTCCATACCTCCTCCTCCTACCTCTTGTTGCCACCGAGTCGTCGCATGTGCCACCATGGCTGGGCCGTGGGAAGCGTGGCCATGGGCTGGAGCCTGAGACTAGTGTTGCTTGGCCCCAGGCCAACATCTTACCTTGCCTACCCAAGTACTTGGGTAGGTACCTAACCTGCTTACCTCTTACTTCCTACCTACTTTGGTACCTAGGTAGGTACGTAGTCCCCAACCTCCAAAAGGTCGTCGATGCGTGCACCGACCCGACAACTTTGCGTGCCTAGTACACGTTGGAGCATCTAGACTCCAGATCGGCCTGCCGCCATCACAGACGGGGAACATGGAACGCACATGGACCACATGCCGCCCCCGTGGGCAATCAACGGCCATCCTTGTCTCCCCGACCATGGGGTTCGTCGTCTACCGAATGGAGCGAGCGTCGAGCCGACATTTACGCACATTCCGTACGGTAGGCACCAAGACTCCTTTGCACGCTCTCACCCTCGGCATGCTATGCACATGCTATACACATGCTATGCACATGCTATACACATGCTATATATGTGCTATACACATACTATGCACATGCTATGCACATGCTACATATTCTACATATTCTACATTCACGACCGACACCCTTTCAACTCAACACGCAGAGAATGGTCGTGAGCGGGTCCGCCCGTGTCGTAGCGCCAACTTGGGGAGGATGGTGCCGTGGTTGGTGCCCTTGGTTGGTGCCCTTGGTTGGTGCCCTTGGTTGGTGCCCTTGGTTCGTCAAGGTCAGACGGCAGAACAGAGAGGCTGCAGTCATGGAAGAAGTGTTCTTATGCAAGCCACTGGGTGAAGTGCTGACTTCTTCCAAATATCCGCAACTAAACTACGTGGTAGTTTGCTCATGACGGAGTAGGAGTGAGGCGAAGCAAGGAATGCATGCCATGATGCAAGGCCACCTACACCTACACCTACACCACTGAATTCATCAAGACGCTTGCCAAAGGACCATCATCATCATCAAGAGTTCCGCTATCGTAGAGCGTCGTACTTCTCACATGGAAGCCCACCAAGATATATACAGTGTGCCCAGAAGCAAGAGGTGCGCGGGTTCGCAGCCTGGCTTGGTCCTCGCCGACACACCTGCAACCACAGACGCCTGAGGCACATGGCCGCTCGCTGGTGTTGTTGTACGTACAGACATGGAAACGGCTTGTGTCGCCGCTCCGTGACTGGTCGGTTGCTTCCCAACCGGCTTTTTTGATGCCCCCCCTCGCGTCCTGCTCGTGTCCTGCAGGACGCAGCCCGCTCTTGAGTTGACGGTCCAGGGGTGCAGTTCCAGCAGCAACCCCGCTGGCCTCAGCCAAACAGACGTCGCATTGATGACATCGACGCTTGTTGGCCGGCAGACACGGACTACCTGCTGCCCAGGTGTCTGGTCACCCGGTAGCCCATGCAAGGTACATGTGGAAGAGGTACATCATCTATGCCCATCGCCTCGCGGGGACCCGCCAAAAATTCTTGTTGTTTTGGCTTGGTTCCCCCCCCCCCCCGCATATGAATGACCCCTCCGTCCTGAACCAAAGACTACTGCACATAATTCTCCGGTACCAGACGGCGAGCCTTGGGTCGGCATTGGAGCTTAGGTACGGTTCGAAAAGGTCTGCCAAGAAGAGTGGGGGAAGTCCACCTGCTTGGTGTTTGTGCTGTTTGGTCCGGCAAGAGCGACGTGGATAGCCCTCACGCTCCCTCACGCTCTTTCCTGCACCAGAGTCGACCTAGTCAATCGACTCACCACTCCCACTCCCACAACGACCACCACCACCACCACCACCACCACCACCACCTCCAGCGACCACCACCTCCAGCTACCACCAAACCAAACCAGACCAACCCCGCCCTCCCCGTTCTCTGCGTGCCGAGTCGAGTCGTGGCCCAAACATCATCCCGCCTCTCGCCCTCCCCTCGTATTGCATGTCCTGAACCCGAATCGAGCCGAGCTGGGCAGACAAACGCGCATTGCTCAATCTTATCGCATCCTGCACTGTCTGCCACTTTCTCACCAGCGAGCACTGCCATCGTCCACTAGTCTCTCTGCCAGTCTTTTTTGCCGGCGGCTCTGGGCTTGCCGTCTAGGATGCTGCAGATGCATGGTGGGCAGCAAGAAGAACGTGTGTGCCACCGCTCTGATGCCGGCATTGTGAACCAACCAAAGCCCTGCTGACTGCGTCTGACTCCTCCTTAGCCGAATCCCATGACAATGTTGGGCAAGATGAAAGAGGCCGTGGCAGGCTAGTGCCGGTGCTGTCTTTGCCCATGAACCGCAGCACCGGCAATCTTGCCCTCCCTGCCGACGCGACCGTTGACCGAAGCCGATGTCGTATGTCATTTGAAGGACTTTCGGGCTCTGCCATGGACCATGATGGATTGGCAAGGTTCGTCATGCTGCTCATGATCCGATTCCTGGCTCAACAGAATCCCAAGAGCTGACGCAAGATTTCCATGTCCGTGTCCTCCCGCCGCAAATGCAGAACGCCTCACGTGAACGATCATGACCATGGCGCAGCCATCACTGGACTGCGGCGCATTCGCCAGCAACATACTCCTTCGCGCGCACCGACGATACCTAATTCCAATGCTTCTTCGCGAAGTCCTTCCGTCGCTGCGCCATCACGCTCGACCTCCATGAGTGCCATTCTCGCCGGCCTTGGCAACCTGCCACATTCTACTGCCCCGGCATCGCCTAGTTTCTCGGAAGACTTATCACGATTTCCTTCTGAATCGCTGCACTCGTTCTCTTTTGCCCAACAATCCGAAGAATTTATACAAAATCGACAATCGGTTCTCAAACGCTCCATGGACTTTGTCAGGGATCGAATGGGTTGGTCAATGAGTCCAACGCTGGCTGGTCTTGCCAGTGCCCAAGCTCGCGCGACTGGCGACGTTGAGACACAAAACATGTTGGAATTGCTGGCGCGAGCACAGCTAATCGGGGCCAACAATCTGCCTAGTTCTGGCGCTGCTGCTCTGCTGCCACCTCTGAGTGGTCCAGCCGACTTGACAGGCGAAAACCTGTTCGACAAGCATTTCATGCCTCAAATATCTCGCACCAGCACCAGCACCAGCACCGCCCCATCCGACAGGACGTCTTCCAATGCGGGACAGAATCAAGGCGCAAGGCCTCGTCTCGTCAGTTGTCAGTCATCCGACGGCCTTGGCATCGACAATCTTCCGGCCGTCCCAGAGCTGGACCACGAAGTCAGCACATCTGCTCAAGTCGAGGCCAAACCTGGCGGCGGAGCCCTGGCAAGCCAGTTGCAAGAACCCGCAAGACCAGCCAGTTTGAAGCGAACAATGACGGATACCGTGGGAATCTCTGCACAGGACAAGCTCATGGACACCATGGCTCAACCTTTTCTTGCAGGCCAACCAATGCACGACGAACCCCTCATGCCACCAGCGGCAACACAAGCTGGGCAGCATTTCCAAACTTCTCCCGGTGCCATTGCGCCCGCTGCCCATGGACACACCAACAGATGGGTACCTGCCGCGCAGGCCATCTTCACAACGGAAGCAAAACCGCCGTGGACCATCATCGCGGCCAACGATTTAGCCTGTCTCGTCTTTGGCGTGACAAAATCTGAAGTTCATAAAATGGGTATTTTGGAGGTCGTGCAAGAGGAGAGGCGAGCTTGGTTGGAGGGAAAGCTTTTGAAGATGGACGGTGGAGAGACCGCTGAGGAGAGCCAGCAAAGTCCAAAGCACGAAAGCCCCGCAGCCTCTGCAGCCACGACACTTCTTGGGACGCGGTCGGGAATCACAGCGCAGCTCCTGAAAAAACCCAACTCGCGGTCGCGGCCGCCCAAGCCAGGTTCACGACGAGCTCAAACTGTTCATTGTGGCGATCCGACCCCACCGGCAACTAGAGGTGCCGGGCAGCATCATAGCAGTAGCCTTTCAAGAGGTGTTTTGCTCTGCGGCGATGTCGTTCCGATCCAAAAACGAAACGGCGCCACGGGCTCTGCCAGTCTGTGGGTGAAGGAGAAGCGTGTGGGTTTAATTTGGGTTCTCGAAGAAATTCATGAGGATGTGGCATACGTCACCATAGACGACGGAGGCTGCGTTGGGAATGTTTCTGGCGCATCAGACGCGATATGGGGCTGCAAAGCCAAGGGCTCTGGTTTTGACGTGGCCGCCTTGATACCTCGGATTCCCCGGCAGGGCATTGATCCAACAATTGGTGACATTGACTTTGCGCAGATCGCCAAGAGGAGGTTTTTCACATGCCCCAACGCCCATGAGGTCAGCACCCCTTGCACGATGGAGCAAGTTCCCGGCAAGCTTGAATTACGCGTATCGACATTTCCTCACATGGCCGGCATCGTCGTGGTTGATCCAGTGGACCTAAAGATACGAAGCTCCAACTCTGTCTTTTGCGGCGCACTCTTTGGGTACGAAAAGCCGGACGGGCTACCCATCACTTCGTTGATTCCCGACTTTGACAAGATTGTCGATATTCTGACGCAAGAAGACGGTCTTCAGATGTTGGATGGAATGGTGGTTCCGGAGCAGAGGTTCCGACGAGCGTCGGCCTTCCTTGCCTTGAAGGAGCACCGTTCCGATGCCGCTGCGCATTTTCTTCACCCCGATGGCCTGCCTAGCAGGCATCGTGATGGATCAGAGCTGAGGATTGACGTGCAGATGCGCGTTGTAGAAAGTGAAAAGCAGACCAGCGTCCGGGAGAGGAGGATGGTCGAAGACGGAAGCGATGGGGATGCAGCAAGCAGTGGTGACGAATCGCTCACGACTGTCACGCACAAGGAAATGGTTTTCGCCCTGTGGATCACGTACTCGCGGCATCTTCATGGACATGGTCGCGTGAGCGTTGAATCCCCTGGAACATCCGGTACGACGACACCGCTTCATCAACCGTCCCCCGGCCAGACGCCGCCAGTGCACTCGCCAGTGGAAATAGCATCCGATGGCGAGGAGCTGCCCAAGAAGCAGGAAGATTTGGCGCCGCACACGTTTACGGAGCAGCTTCGGAACGTAGCCATGAGCGCAGCTGCCAAACTGTCGAGGCATCCGAAACCTGGGGCTGCCAAGAGTGAAAAGCCAACATTGACGAGGGCGGTTGAATCGACGCCCAAGACGACGATCGAGGACTATGCCATTCTCGAAGACATGGGACAAGGTGCCTATGGGCAGGTGAAGCTGGCCCGCCACAAGACATCGGGCAGAAAGGTGGTGCTCAAGTACGTGACCAAACGCCGCATTCTGGTGGATACGTGGGCAAGAGACCGAAAACTTGGGACGGTGCCGTTGGAGATTCACGTACTGGATTACCTTCGAAAGCCTGAGTTTAGGCACAACAACATTGTGGAAATGGAAGGCTTTTTTGAGGATGAGATCAACTACTACATTGAGATGGTTCCTCACGGCCTACCAGGCATGGACCTGTTTGATTACATTGAGTTGCGAGCCAACATGGACGAGGCCGAGTGCCGGAGCATATTCGTGCAAGTGGCAAAAGCGGTCCAATTCTTGCATTCGACGGCGCTGGTCGTTCACCGCGACATCAAGGATGAGAATGTGATTCTCGACGGCGAGGGCAACATTAAGCTCATTGACTTTGGAAGCGCAGCATATATCAAGAGCGGCCCATTTGATGTGTTTGTTGGTACGATTGGTGAGTGTCTACTCTGCTGTGCCATTTGCAAACTTTTTTCTTTCTTTTTCTTTCTTTTTCTTTCTTTCTTCTTTTGCCAAACTGGCGTTCTTTCGCCTGGCCAAGTGACGGGCACACTGATAAGAGATGTGTGACAGATTATGCTGCTCCCGAAGTGCTGGCTGGTCGACCATATGGAGGCAGGGAACAGGACGTATGGGCACTAGGTATTCTCTTGTATACCATCATCTACAAGGAGAACCCGTTCTACAGCATCGATGAGATTATGGACAGGGACCTGCGCGTCCCATTCACAATGAGTGAAGAGAGCATCGATCTCGTTCGCCGCATGCTCAACAGAGATGTGAAGGACCGACTGAGCATCGAAGAGGTGGTGGAGCATTCTTGGTGCAAAGCAACGTACTGAACTGATTTGAAGAATTTTCCGTGAATTGCGATGATGGACATCAAGATGGCTCGAGAAGAGAATCAGAAAAGAAATGCCCCCGCATGAGATGAGAAGCATGTTGTCAGACATTATTCCAGAGGGCGTTTGTCTTGAGAGCGGGGATATGTAGAAGACTTGTATGACGAAAGAGATATGCGGCGGGCTGGACGAGGATCTATTTGCACATGAAATTCCAAGAGCGCGGGCTAGGGCAACATGTAGAAAGAGGTGGGGGAGATGAAACAAACAAGCAGATGCGGGACAGTGAGCATATAGCCAGCAAGATGTGATTTTCCTTGTTTCTTTTTTTTCAACTCGTCGATAAGAAGAGAGAAGAGAGATGCACAGGGGGACGACTCCCACAGAAGGGACAAGAGAAAAGAGTAGGATGATGGCAATACGGGATGAGACTATTGAGCGGGATGGGGCACGGATGCAAGGTTCGATCTGTCGCCTGCAGCCTTGCTTATTTCTGGCTGCATTTCCGTCATGTTTTGCGGGGTTTTCAGGGCCCTTGCATCTGTCTATTGTCTTGGCTTGACGTGGTCGTTATTTGTGTGTGTGTGTGTGTGTGTATGAGCGCACGGTGTCGGAGGGGAGGTGAAGGAGTATGTATGTAAGCGTATACGATGATGGGGAGCAAGCACGTGATGGGGTAGGAGCTTGACCTTGGATTCATGTACATGTACAATCGTGTGTGTGTGTGTGTGTGTGCATATTGGTGGCTCGTAGGGGCAAAAGTGTAGCTGTATTGTTGTTGGCGGGGAGGCGGCTCACGAGAGAGGTGCTCGGTGGAGGATGACATCTCTCGTGCTGCTGCCTTGGGACAGACAAAGCGCCTTGGGACCGTTTGAGGGAAGGAAGGAAGGAAGGAAGGAACGAAGCATGTATACATGTATCCGCGCTACCCCCTTCCGGCCATCAATCACATCATCAGGCTACGTGCTCTACCGAGGTGGCAACCGTGAAGGTACTCCTATCGAGGTGGCAACCATCAACATGCTTCTGCCGGGGCAGGTACGTACGTGTGCGTACGAGGCATCCATCACGGCCTGATCCTACCGAGGCACGTACGTACGTAGATGCCCGGGCATGGAAGCACACGCACAGCAGGTAAGCAAGTCGGTCCCCGTCCGCTCCGGCTCAGTGATAGCCCAGCTCGGGATTGGCCCGAAAATTACACGCACACCGACACTCGGGGACGGGACACTCGACGTGCCGCGCAAACCACTGCCGCGCGTGATCCAGATGGAGGACGTGGTCGCAGCGCAGGCAGAACGTCGGGAAGCGCCCAGCCGTGCACCGCGCGTCCTTGTCCTCGCCGGGCTTGTCCGAGCGCGGCACCCCCACGACTTCGAGGCAGACGACGCACCGGGGGAGGTGCCGCCCGCAGTTGGGACAGCTGATGCCCGCGTTGATCATCGTCGCGAGGAGGGGGTTGCGCGTCTCGACGGGGGCGGCGTGGCCGACGACGCCGCCGAGCGACGTCTCGGCGTCGCAGTAGACGCACCGGAGGGCGATTTGGCGCGACGGCGGCTTGAGGGCGGGGATCCCGTCGCGGCGCTTGGACCGCTTCGTCGACTCGACCTCGAACTTGGTCCGCTGGAAGAAGAGCCGGTGGCGTTGGAGATGCGCGCGGTAGGCGTTGCGCCAGGCGCGGCAGCGGATGTCGTCGATGAAGCGCGGGTAGGCGAGGGAGAGGACGAGCGTCGCGGTCTGGACGTCGAGGAATTTCTCGACGTAGCGCGCGAACATGTCGACGAGCTTGTCGCTGATGCCCGTGAGGGCGATGCCCTCGATGGCGCCGTCGTCAATGGCCACGGCTACGTTTTCGTGCAGCCACGCCGTGAGCTGCTTGTCGTCAAAGTTGCGGACGGCGACGACGGCACGGTCCGAGAGCGGCAGAGACCGCTGGTTGGCCACCGTCGTCCAGTCGCCCGTCGCGATTAGGGACGAGATGGCCCGCAGGTAGGGGTCTGTCGTCGAGGCCACCGCGTCGTCGTCGGCGTCCGCGTCGGGCTGGTGGTCCTTGTTGCCCATGTGGAGCCGCTGCTTGCTGCCGCGGCCGAGCAGCTGGAGGGACAGGGAGACAAAGTGCAGCTCGGGGTGGGCGGTGCTGGCCCTTTTTAGGACCCGGATGGCCTTGTCGCTGTCGCCGCGGAAGAGGTGGCGAGACGCGACCATGGTGTGGAAGGCCGTGGGATGGTCGGGGTCGACCTCGCCGTCGACACCGCTGGGTTCATGGCGTTGGGGGTCTCCCCAGCTGCACATCTCGAGGCAGAGTTGCCGCTGGAAGGGCTTTTTCGTCCAAGTGCCGTCAAACTTGGGCAGACGCCGCTTCTTGCAGTATTGTCCTATGGCTCGCTCCCATTGAGCTGGGTCTGGCATCGTGGAGCCAGGGGTGAGACGCGCTGCTGGATTGTTGCCTGTATTGCGCCATGAGCCGCGTCAGTGGTTGGCGTTGGAGTGAGTCATGAAGAAGGTGGAGGAGAGGAGGACCTACCGAGGTCGTTTGTCCATATAGAGTAGATACCGAGATAGCTCAAGTCCATGTTACCAAGGAGCAAGCCTCCATCGTCAGCGGCCAATTCGGCGTCTTATTTTTAAATAACCAAAAATCAGCAAATGACAATCAGATTCTCTCGAGCGATTGGCAGGACAAAAGAACGTTTCAACCGCCAAAGGCGGGAGCTCGCCGCAGGCGGCCCCCGGCAGGGCCCCCGGAGGGAATACCCCCTTTTTTTTTACAAAAAAAAAAAAAAAAAAACGGAGGGGGGGGGGGGGGGAGGGATAAACC
>AFQZ01001082.1:0-17540 GCA_000222935.2 Aciculosporium take MAFF-241224
TACTAATGCTCCTATATCTAGGAGTATACTATAAAATGTATCCGCTATATATCTTATATTTATAAGATACACGTGTTATTAAGGTTGTTTATCAGTATCGTGGTTGTAGGGGTCTTTAAGAAATAAGGCATGTTTAAAAGCATTATCCTATAAGAAGTTTACAGTTAATTAGGAAAAGAGTGGGGGATTTAGTACTTACATAAAGAATGCTGTAAAGGAGAGAGTATTACAAGCCTCTTTATTGTCTAGTTCCTCTTTTTCATTAGTAGTAAGGAAAGCGGCGTTCTAAGCGGCTTTTTTGTGTTCGTCCTCACTGCTATTATTAGTAGCAGTAAGTTGGGCTATTTCGCCTTTATAGGCCTGTAGGAATACATGGTATTGGCGTTTAGAGGGTGGTTTTTAGTGTTTTCTGTTATTTTACTAAGTTGCTTTTGCTTTCTTCTGCTTAAAGGCAGGATGGTTAGTTAACTAGTATCCTTCTTTACAGCAGATAAAGCATTTCTTTAAGCTTGCTCTGGCTTAAGGTTTTTCATAATATATAGCTTGTAAATAGCATCAGTCTGTGAACATTGCTATATTGGTGTTTTGGTCTGTGGACTAGGTAATAAGGGCAGTTGAATTATTATTAGTAGTTATTAGTAACTAACTTATAGAGGTTAGTAGTATGTTTATTGCTAAGAGGTAATTTCAAAGATTACTAACAAATCCTTCAAAGGTTGGCACATTCCTAAATTTAGCATTATAAAAATCGTTGTCATTTTCTATTGCTTATTGTACTTAATAAAGAAGAATTGTATCTTGTTTAAGAGGGTTATAAAGGCTATTAAATATCTTTATAAGTTAGTTAAGAAGAATTTCTAAGCATTCTAACTTATTCTTTATTAGATGTTCTATAATAATATGGTAAAGGCATAGATTAGCAAATTGTGTTTTATAAAAGCTCTTATTCTCAGGTGTTTCAAAGTAATTCCTAATATTCTAAGTCATCTCCTTAAATAGGATTGTTTTTACTCTAAAGTATTTAAGAAAGTATGTATAGGCTTTACCTTAAAGCATAATAGGGAAGGCTTTTAAGTAAAGTAAGGGGGAAACTCCTGCTTAAGAACATTTCTCTTTAAAATATAGTAACTTCTTGTTAATAAAGTCGTACACTTCTCCAGAATATTGTTCTTCTTTTTAGTAAAGTCTCTTAAGAGTATTAAGGGCTTTTTAATTACTGTTAGAAAGTATTCTGGTCAGGGTTTATGGTTCTAGGGGAGGGTCTTTAGTTGAATGAAAATCTTTATTGTTAGAGTTCTTATTATTAGAAAGTTTAAGTCGTTAAATCTCTTCTCCTTTTCTAGTTACTTTTTCTAGTAAAGGTTTATATTCCATATTAGGGTTAATGTTTAAGATATTAACAAGATCTTTAGAGACATTTGATCTCAATCCTCTGGCTGTTTCGACACTATTATTATTAAGGTAATTACAAAGGGTATACTTAAGGTTGTTATTAATTTTATTAAAAGTATCCTTTATTTAATTTTTATAATCTTGCTAGAAGTTAATAAGGAGATTATGCCCTTTTCCTTTGTCAAGAATATAGTAGTTAATTGTATATATAATACAGTTATTAATCTATTGTTTAGTAGCTGTATTAATATTAATATTATTAACTAACTTAGTTTAATTAAAGGATAGAATTAAACAGTGCTTATAAAGTTTTTAGGGTAGGGTGCTCTTTAGAAGTTCTCTTTTATAAATATCCTTTTAGAGTTATTTATTAAAATCATTTATTTTTCCTTAGCTTGAAGATATTTTGGTGTTTTGGGCTTTGTGTTTAGTACTAATTAAAGCGGTTAGTGTTGGTTCTCTATAAATAATGGTAAAGATCTGGTTTTAATTATAGACAAGTAATAGTTAATAATAAGGGAGAAGATTTATAAGAGTTAAGTCTTCTTATAATTATGGATAATTTAATAGTTAATAATTTAAAGAAATAATCCTTTGGTTAGCATAACATTGGAATTTCTTGTAGTTATGTAAGTAAAAGCATTTGGATAAGTCTCTTCTAGGTATAACCTAATGAATCTATGGTTATTAGCAACTACTAATTAGTGTTGGTAGCGCTTAGGTTATAAGTATGCTGCAGCACAAATGTAGGGGGGGGGGGGTTTAATATTTAATTCATCTATGTCTCTAAAAGAGGGGAAGAAGCAGGCTACGATGCGGAGGTGTGGTGTTGTGGCCACGGTACGGCCCCAGGTCACATGACCTGTGATCCAGCTAATCAGGGTGCGTGCATTCTGTGTGCAACCCATAATTCCTGGTCAATGCGGCGTATCCCTTCCATCATCCATACGAGCGATTCCGACAGTAGGCTTTCGTCATGATGATGAAGCAGCCTGCGACGGGCCCGACGCGGTGCATTGGGACACTTTTACGTCTTCTACCAGTATGCTTTCTGTCAGACTGTCGTGATGATGAAGGGCGTGCCTGACGCGGTGTATTAAGATACTTTTATGTCTTCTATTCATATGCTTTCTGTTGGACTGTTATACTAATAAAGGGCGTGCCTGACTTAGTGCATTAGGATACTTTTATGTCTTCTATTCATGTGCTTTCTGTTAGACTGTCATGATGATGAAGAGCGTGCCTGACGCGGTGTATTAGGATACTTTTATGTCTTCTATTCATGTGCTTTCTGTTGGACTGTTATACTAATAAAGGGCGTGCCTGACTTGGTGTATTAGGATACTTTTACGTCTTCTACCGATGTGCTTTCTGTCAGACTGTCATGATAATGAAGAGCGTGCCTGACTTAGTGCATTAGGATACTTTTACGTCTTCTACCGATGTGCTTTCTGTTAGACTGTTATACTAATAAAGGGCGTGCCTAACTTAGTGTATTAGGATACTTTTATGTCTTCTACCGATGTGCTTTCTGTCAGACTGTCATGATGATAAAGAGCGTGCCTGACTTAGTGCATTAGGATACTTTTACGTCTTCTACCGATGTGCTTTCTGTTGGACTGTTATACTAATAAAGGGCGTGCCCGACTCTCCCCGTCCCTCTGTGATGATACATTTTCCGTTCCTTCACGTTCTGATCAAATCCACATGCCGTCTCGAAAAAAAAAAGCAAAAAAAAGCAACGAAAAAACGGCCAGCGAGAAAAAAAAAGCAACAAAAAAACTGCCAGTAAGGAAAAAAAAAGCAACGAAAAAACGGCCAGGGAAAAAAAAAAAAAAAAAAAGAAAAGAAGAAGAAGAAGAAACTACATCACATTAGACCCCCCCCCCCTCCTCCTCCCTCTCCTTCTCCAAAAACCAAGCCACCCCCCGATCAACACCCTCCTGCAGACTCCACAAGGGCTCATACCCAAGCACCCTCTTGGCCTTGCCAATATTGTAATACCGCGTCATGGTGGCCATGAGGGCCCTCACGCGCGTGAAAGTGGGCGGCCTCCCGACGAGCCCGCAGGCGAAGCCGCTGAGGGAGCCGAGCGCGAGGCTGACGCCCCTGCCGAGAACCCAGACGCCCGTCCGGGGGTGCGGGCCCTCGTGGCCGGCGGCCTTCCACACGGCGCGGGCAAAGTCCCAGAAGTAGCAGGGGGAGTCGTTGGTGACGAGGAAGGCCTCCCCGTCGACGCGGTCGTCGTCCGCGGGGGGGGGGCGCCCGTCGTCGGCCGCGAGGAGGAGCGCCCGCGCGGCGAGCAGGTGCGCGTGCGCGACGTTGCCCACGTACGAAAAGTCAAACAGGTTCGTGTTGTCCCCCAGCTGGATGTTCGTCCGGCCCGCGCGGCACGCCCGCAGGAAGCCGGCGAGGGTCTGCCCGTCGCCCTCCCCGAAGATGCCCGCGGGGCGGAGCGCCGTCGTCAGGAGAGGCCCGTCCCCGCCGCCGCCGCCGCCGCGGCGATTCGCCCGCAGGACCAGCTCCTCGGCCGCGGCCTTGGTCTCGGAGTAGTACTCCCGCTGGCGCGCGCCCCGCACGAGCGGCCACCGCTCGTCCGCGTTCCGCAGGTCCGTCTCGTTGTCCGATATGACGCTCGCCGAGGACGTGTACACGAGGGCCCGCACCGACGGCGCCGCCCCGCACGCCGACAGCACCGCCGCCGTCCCCTCGACGTTGACGCGGTGGAAGAGCGCCCGCGAGACGGCCGCGTCGCCGCTCGCCGCCGGGCTGGCCGTGTGGATGACCACCTCGGGCGCGAGCTCGCGCATGAGGGCCGTGAGGCGCGCCTCGTCCGTGATGTCGCACTCGTGGTAGGCCGCGCGCGGGTGCCGGTTGTGCCCGCAGCGGAGGTCGACCGAGGACACCGCCGGCGTCGTCCACTCGTCGAGCGCTTGCCGGACGATGTGGTGGCCTAGGAAGCCGTTGCCGCCTATCACGAGGACGGGGCCGAGGGTGCCGCGGGGGGTCGTGGGGGGGGGGCGTGCCATGGGATTTTCTTCCTCTTCTTGGAAGATATATCTCTCTGTTTTTGTCTTCTTCTTCTTCTTCTTCTTCTTCTTCTTGTTGCTTCGGGAGTCGCTGTGTGGCTGTCGGTGCTGTCGAGTGAGCTGACTTTCTTGGCCGCCCTTCTTTTCTCTTTTCTCTCTTCTGCCCTGCTTCCGCGGTTGGCTGACGTGCTGAGGAAAGGGGGTTTGCCCTGGGACCTGGACTGGCTGGGAATACGTGCGGATCGGTCCGTAATGTGCGTGTGTGCAGCTACCCTGCAGGGAGGTGGACGTGGCTGTTCTTGCGTGCAGGAGAATACAAAACATGTGCTTGCCTGTATTTCTCTGCTCCAGATTTGTTCGTTTTAAGCTGTATTTACTTTGCACGTTTGCATGTAGTCAAGTCTTAGTCGGGTTATACGCTTGCTGACTTGCTTTCCGACGACATGCACACAGTCTGGAGTTTAGAGTTTTGTCCACGTGCCGCAGAGCAAAGGAGACACAATTTATAGAATAAACTAGTTACATTCTTGAAATTACTATGGAACGGAATAGTAACATAAAGAGAGGAGCGACTTGGGAAGAAATTATAGCACATGCACGAGGAGAAAAGTGCTTTTTAAGACGAATAAAAAGTAAAGAAAAGAAAAAAATCGTCTAGTCTTGACCGAGACAGGGGTCGAACCTGCGACCTTCTGATTCCGCTAATGATTAGACGAACCAATCATGTTCGTAGTCAGACGCTCTGCCATTGAGCCACACGGCCTGAGAACAGGACTGACCGAGACAGGGGTCGAACCTGCGACCTTCTGATTGCGTTGTTCCTTGGACGAATCCAGGTACTCGTAGTCAGACGCTCTGCCATTGAGCCACACGGCCTTGGTTGCAGACTAGGTCGCTTATTATAAGCTATATACCTATAGCCCATCCTATTGACTATGCACGGATTGGGTCTTGCCCATGAACGCTTGACTGTGTAATGTGTCTAGGGGCAAGTTCCATCGTGCACGCACGCATCGTGCAAGACAATACATTTGCAACTTTTTTTTTTTTCTATCTGTAATCAATGTCCAGATTCACGGTGAAGAAACTGGGTCATGTGTAAGCAGCGCAGAGAGATGCCTGGTAAGTCACGTTCTGTCTGCATATTGTCTGATAAGGCTGAGCTGCACCTCCACATAACCTAGACGAAAAGCACGAAAAGCAACGAAAAAAAAAAAAACCCATTATACAGCCATTAGTCGGCATCGTTTTACAAGAGAAAAATTATCAGTATTCATCATGGTACATCTCGGTCCATCAAAAACGACATAGTGTAGTATATCATGGCCAAACCACCCACCCCTCCTACGAAGCCGCCAAATCTCCCCCCGTCTGCTTCCACTTCTGCGCCATGGCCATAATATTGGACAAATTCTTGGCCTGCTGGTCATCCGCGGGAAAGATGTAATCAAAGTACTCCTCGTAGGTGTCGTCCTCGAGACGTCTTCTCTTCTTGGTCCGCCGCGGCATCTGCTTCTGCACACTCTCGACGTCCTCTTCGGACCCATGCTCGCGCTCAAACGACAGCCACGCGTTGAGCAGCGACGCTCGCTCCTCCTTGAGATCCTTGTCGCGCATGCTCTTGTGCGCGCGCTCGAAAATCTTGCGCGCGCGGGCCTTGGCCTCCTCGCCGAGGGGCTGCTCTTCTTCCTCGGCGCCTTCCTCGTCGTCTTCAGGGATGTTGATTTCGAAGTGCGCGTAGCTGATCCAGACCTTGACGTGGTCCGTCTTCTCCAGAAGCCGCTCGTAGAGCTCGCGCGTCCTGTCGTACTCGCCTTCCTCCTCCTCAAAATCAATGTACGCCTTCCACAGTAGCTCCGGCATGTCCAGCTGCGGCTGGTTGACGGCCAGCTCAAAGATGGCCCTGGTGCGGTCCAGGTCGTCCAGGCCGCGCTCCAGCTCGGCGAAGCGTATCCACGTCTGGCAGTTGGCTGGGTTGTACTCGATGTGCTTCTCGTAGAGGGTGCGGCAGCGCACAAACTCGAACAGCTTGCGCTCCAGGTCGATGTAGCCGTTGAAGATCTTGTCCTTGGGACACATGCCCACGGCGCGGCCCAGCAGCTTTCGCGCGGCCGCGAGCTGGCCCTGTCGAACCTCGAGGTGGGCGGCCAAGAGCCACAGCTTGGCAAAGGTGAACTTCTTGTGCGGTATCAAGCCCAGGCAGGTGCTGTATATCTGCCGTGCGCGCTCCGTGTCCCGACCCTCGAGCTCTTCCCAGACGGCATAGAAGATCCAGAGATAGATGTACCGCCGCCAGTGCCGCTTTTCGTGCGACGGGGGCACCTGAGCAACGGCTCTCTCGTACACGTCTCGAACCCGATCCGCATCTCTGCTGGACTCTTCGAGGCCGGCGTAGTCAAACCAGGCGTCGTAGTTCTTGGGGTTCTCCTTGACTTGCTCTTCGTAGTACCTCCGTCGCTTTGAGAGAACCACATCCTCCACTCCGTCCTTGTCGCCAAACTGTTTTTCAAACGTCGTGTAGGCCTTGTGCAGCAACATAGACTTGGACCGCGGCAATCGATCGAGGGCATATTTGTAGATGGCGCGCGCTCGCTCGTACTCCTTCAGCTTGGACTCGAATCGCGCATAGGCAATGAAGAGCCTCTCATCCACAAACTCGTCCCCCAAAGCCTCGACCGCATGCCCGAACACTTGGCGCACCAGCTCACTCGTGCCGTACTCCTCTTCAAACCTGGCCCATTTGATCCAGTTGCGGGGCTCTGGGTGGACGACGGTGAAGTCTCGGAAGATGGCACGAGCCCGGTCGTGCTCGCCATATCTCTTCTCCAGCTTGATGTATGCACTCCAAGCCGCCTCGTCGGGTTGCCACTGCATCCACCGGTCAAATACCTGTCGGGTGCCAGGGATGTTGCCCAGCATCTCCTCCATGTACACATATTTGTACCATAGCTTGTCAACCCGGGGTAGAATCGTGACGGCTCGATCGAGCAAGTTTCGCGCGTGGTTGATGTTTCTCGACTTCATCTCGGCCTCAATGTACCGAATCCACAGGACGATGTTGTGAGGAAGGACGTCGATGGCGCGCTCGAACACTGATCTGGCTCGCGCGAATTCCTTTTGTTCCAGCTCCCATTGCGCATACTGGGTCCAATTCTTCAGGTTGACGCGATTCCGGCGCACATAGTCCTCGAACCCCCTGCGCTTCCTGCCCTGGTACTCGTGGAGCTCCTCGAGGTCGGAGAATTTCTGCGTCGGCGCCTGGATGCCGACTTCTTGACGGTCGACTGCCTCGCGAAGCAGTTGTTCCGCGCTGATCTGAACCGGCGCGGCGGCCTTGTTCTTGACCCTCGGGGGGCCGCGCGACGACTCCATGGTGGCAGCCGTATTCCTATCCACTGGAATGCCACTGCGCCGGTCTTATGAGCGGATGGCTCAGACGAGCCGAAAAGCGTGCCAGAAAGGTACCGGGGAACAAAACAGCAGGTTTGAGAGCAATGGGCATGGCATGCATGCATGCAAGGACGGAGATGGACAAGAGGGCTTAGAATTTGCCTCTACTTTGGGTATGAAGTGCACGGACCACTGCTACCCGTCACGGGTACATGTACATAGTACCCGTGTTAGCCTCACCACCACAACACCCACCCGAATTATTCCTCAGCCTCCATCGCAATCATCTGGACAAGCAAACATTTTTTCCAACTTTACAAGCACTCAAAACGCGCCGTTCCCGCACGCTCCTCGGCAGGCCTCTGAACGGATCGTGTCGCCCACATAGAGACGCCCGCCATGTCTACAGTGGCCGACGAGCTGCTCAACGACTTTGGCAGCTCAGGAGACGAAGCAGAGGAGAACGACAATGACGGCCTAGTGCGCGACGAAACGCATCAAAACGGCGACGCCGACGCCATGGATGTTGACGGCGGAGACGATGACGAGTCGGATGAGGCCGACGGCGGCGGCGGCGACCTAAAGGACGCCGAGGACGCAGAGGCGACCAAGGCAAAAGTCGAAAAGATGCAGCTCGGCGCGGTCAAGGATGTCCGCAGCGTAGCCAGCTTGATGGCAACATTGGAGCCGGTGTTGGAGGTTAGTCCTGTTGCCTCATTTCCTCCTCTTCTTCAGCCCTTGCCGCAAAAAGCGAGCTACATGTCATTCACGTTTTCCCATCAAGACGATTCGTTTACATTGGACGGACTCTCGACAAGACACAGCCCTGACGGTGTTGGACGGACCGAATATAGAAAATTGCGCACTACCGATCGCAAGCATCTGCGCAAACGGCGACAAACGTCGGCAACATTGAAGACCACCCGGAATATCACCTCCTGACGCAGTCCAACAGTCTATCGACCATGATTGACGGCGAGGTCGCCCTCGTGCACAAGTTCACCCGCGACCACTACTCGACGCGATTTCCCGAACTCGAGCGACTCGTGACCACGCCGCTGGACTACGCCAAGGTGGTGTCCATCATCGGCAACGGGCCCATGGACTCGGAGAGCATCAAAGCCCTGCAGACGTCTACCGATAACCCGATGAAGATGGGTCTCAAGGCCGTGCTGGACGGGCCGTCGCTCATGGTCGTCACAGTGGAAGCAACGACGTCAAAAGGCCATGAACTCAGCGCAGAGGAGCTCAGCCGAGTACACCAGGCGTCTGCCATGATGGTTTCGTTGCACAAGGCGAAGCAGACCCTCGCCGAGTACGTCCAGTCACGCATGAACATCTTTGCGCCCAATCTGACGGCCCTCATCGGCTCCTTGACAGCTGCCCAGCTGTTGAACGCGGCCGGCGGCCTGACGGGCTTGTCCAAGACGCCAGCCTGCAACATCCCGTCGTGGGGCTCGAAGAAGAGACAGGCCGGTCTGGCGACCAATGTCGGCGTCCGCCAACAAGGGTACCTGTACAACTCGGAGATGATCCGCGGCATCCCGAATGATCTAAAGAAGCAGGCCATGAGAATCGTCGCCGCGAAGCTGGTGCTCGCCGCGCGCGTAGACCGCATCCACTCCACGCCCGACGGCACCACAGGCGACCAGCTCAAGTCGCAGTGCCTGGAACGGCTCGAGAAGCTGACCGAGCCGCCGCCCAACAAGGGCCAGCGCGCGCTGCCGGTGCCCGCCGACAAGCCATCTCGCAAACGAGGGGGTCGACGCGTCAGGAAAGCCAAGGAGGCGGTGGCCATGACGGAGCTGCGCAAGGCGCAGAACAGAGTGGCGTTTGGCAAGGAAGAGAAGGAGGTCGGGTACGGGACGGGCGGGACCACGATCGGCATGGGAATGATTGGCCAGCAAAACGACGGGCGCATCCGGAGCATCCAGATTGATCAGCGCACGCGGGCAAAGCTCAGCGCCAAGAGCAAAGGGTGGGGGGGGGCCAGCTCCGTCACCGGCGCCGCCTCCTCCGTTGGGGGCTTCGGCCAGACACCCGGCAGCATAGATCTGCGCGGGAAGGGCCTCCGCGCGTCTGGCGTGGGGACGACGCTTGGTTCCGCCACGGGCATGGGGACCGGAACCGCCTCCTCACTGGCGTTTACGCCCGTCCAGGGCCTGGAGCTTGTCGATCCAAAAGCCCAGGCGGAGCTTAGCAAGAAGCGCAAGGCGGAGGAGGATCGGTGGTTCAAGGGCGGCACGTTTACGCAGGTGGGGGGGTCGGCGTCGTCGGGGTCCTCCATGAATGGGGGGTTCAAGGTGCCTGACCTGCCGGCAGCTAAGAGGGTTGATACGGGGTCTACCAAGATGGGTCCGCCGCCGCTGCCGCCGTCAAGGAAGTGAAGGAATAGGGTGATTGGTGTTTGGTCTCTGTTGCTTTTTTTCTTCCGCCAGGGAAAAAAAAAATAAGAAGAAGAACAGCATCGTGGACTTTTTCCCCAACAAGACAAAAGAGATGGACAAGACCGGATGGTCCGTCTCGGGCAACATGATGGCGGAGAAGGCGAGATCACAACGGACGACCCGTGCGTTCAAGTTGCATCTGCATCACACCAAGAACCTGCCCATGACTGATCTTATGAAGCTGCCTCGTGTTTCCGTCACGGCCATCTGCCGCCAAGCCATGTACACCAGCGCAGAAGAATGCAAGGCAGACGAGGGATGGAATACACGGGGGGGGGGTGCGGCGGATGTCCACGGCGTGTGGGTTTAAAAACCGGTCCCTGCTTGGGAAAGGGGGGGGGGGGGGGATTGGCCGAGGAAGGGAGGAAAAGAATGCCTGGTGGAATGTGCACAAGGAATCCGGGACGTGTTCAGGCCAGCCACTACAGTGTAGGTGTAGATGGTGAGGCGTTTATGCGTGGTCGAGTGAGCGATGCCGGGTGCCTGCTCTGCGGTTTGGTCTGGTGTGCCTGGTGGGGGGGGTGCCTCGGCGGCGGGCACGCGAGAAGGGTTCGATGGTGGTTGATGTCGACTGTTCTATACATGTCTATATATCTTCCATACATGTCTACAGATCCAAGGAAGCCCGTTCCCTCGTCGAGGCCCTCGGGACCTTTTCGATCCACGCCACCTCGGCGCGGCTCGGCGAAGAAGGTCTCGGGCTCCATTGCCGTGCCGTGCCATGCCGTGCACCCACCCCGCCTGGACGGCCACGATACGGAGGCACCCAACAAGCCAACGCTGGCGAGTCCACCCCGTGCGTCGGCAATGTCCTGATGGTGGTGTGCTTTTCGTCTTTTCCCCAACGCGGCCCCACGAATGCAGAGGCCTGCTTTCTGCCCTCGGGGCCCTCCGGCCGTGCCCACGGACATGGCATGGAGAATGGAGAAGATACATGGGGCGCCCGATTCACGGCTTTCGGCGTATTGAGATGTCGCTTGCTGGTAGGACTTTGCTGTGCTATAAATAGGTACTTTTTTTTTTCCTCTTTTTTTTTCTCTTTTTCTCTTTTTCTCTTTTTCTCTTTTGTAGGTAACGCGCAGGTTACAGGTATGCTGCAGCACAAGTGTAAGGGGGGGGGGGTTCAATAATCAATTCTGTCTTCTTATTCTAAAGGGAAGAGAAGCAGGCTACAATGCGGAGGTGTGGTGTTGTGGCCACGTTACAGCCCCAGGTCACATGACCTGTGATCCAGCCAATCAGGGTGCGTGCATTCTGTGTGCGACCCACAATTCCTGGTCAATGCGGCGTACCCCTTCCATCCTCCATACAAGCGATTCCGACATCTTTTTTTCTTCTTTTTTCCTTCTTTTTCCTTCTTTTCTTTTTCTTCTTTTTTCTTCTTTTTTTTCTTTTTTTCTTTTTTCTTTTTTCTTTTTCTTCTCTTTCTTCTCTTTTTTTCTTTTTCTTCTCTTTTTTTCTTTTTCTTCTTTTTCTTCTCTTCTTCTTCTCCTTTTGCCCTCTACCTTTAAATACCCTAAGAGTATATATCTTAACCTTTTTTTTCTTCTTCTCTTCTTCTCTTTTCGCCCTCTGCCTCTAAACACCCTAGGAGTATATATCTTAACCTTTTTCTTCTTCTCCTCTTCTTCTTCTCCTTTTGCCCTCTGCCTCCAAACACCCTAGGAGTACATGTCTTGACTTTTTTCTTCTTCTCCTCTTCTTCTTCTCCTTTTGCCCTCTGCCTCCAAACACCCTAGGAGTACACGTCTTGACCTTTTCCCTCGTGCCTTGCCGGACAGACGGCACGGTGCAGATGAACACGCGCAGTGCTGTTGCCGACCGCCCGCCCCCGCCACCGCCACCGGGACGACGGATGCCCCCCTTCTTTCTCTCCCGGTACGCGTTTTGTTTCAGAGCCCTACGCATCGGGGCGATGCCCCTTGTCGGCATGACAAATTCCCGCTCGGCTCTCCCGAGAGGCTGATCTCGTCGGGGGCCGACGGCGAGAGAGGTATACATGGTGGGATACGCTGCGGAAGTTGGTTTAATGTGTGCGGGAGTGGGAGAGATGCTCCAAGGGGTGGATAATATGCTTTAAATAGTTTCCTTGCATGTGTGCTGTGTGTGTGTGTGTGTGTGTGTGTGTATGTATATACATTTTTACTTGTCAGCCTTTTCTTCTTTCCTTCCTTCCTTCTTTCTTACTTGTTTCTTATTTTATTTTATTTTATTTTTCGTGCTCCGTCTTGTAAACCTTGTGCTCTACATCTTCTTCCCCCGCTTCATGTGCGCAATTGGTCACGGTCCCAGCATATGGGCTTGTCCTTGCCCTCCCGCGGCATCTGGCGAAAGCGCCCTCTTGCCTGCCTGGCATCTTCTGTTCTTGGCCCTCGAACCCCCCCCTGTACCCGTGGGCTTTCCCTCGCGATCAACATGCAGTATCCGATCCGCGCCTCGCTGGCAAATGTAATGGCGGGGCAAGGGTCATGCAGCGCATGCATGGGACCGAGCTCTCCCGTCATACAAGGGTCTTTTTTTCCCCATGTCGCCGGATGCATGATTCGAAAATCATCGGGGGGGTTCTGACCCGGTTCCCATGAAGCCGATGCTCGTTCCACGAGGCCATGGCCGAATCCCGCGGCCCAGAGAAGTTCCCACACGCACGTCGCCGGTTGATGACGTTGGATCCGAAAAGGTTTCAGACCCTATTTGATCCGTAGTGCGTCTGTCCCGTGTGGTATGAGCCCGTGTGGTGAGCTCCGTGTGGTGAGCCCGTGTGGTGAGCTCGTGTGGTGAGCTCGTGTGGTGAGCCATTGCAGACGGGCGTCCGGCTACGTTCTTGTGCTCGACGCTGTCTCTTTCGCCTCCACCGCATCGGGGTAGGTGGCATTGATGGACCCGAACCCGAACCCGATGCCGTCTGGTTCCGGCTAGCTCGGGTGAGGCAACGTGGCAGCGTTCAGGGTGGGAGCTTGATGCGTCCGAGGAGAAGCTCCAAGGTTGAATGCCACGCCAACATGGCCAATGGTCTCTGCGGCTCCAGCCCCAATCCGGCGCTTCTCTGCCTCTGCCGAGTTTCCGCCCATTCGATGGCGTCCCGCCGAGGAATAACCGCCCGCGCCACCCACCATGGACTCGCCTCCCTCGGACGGGTCAGGTCGCAGGGCAACCATTTTGCCCACTGCACGGTGCCCGTCGGCGTCAGCTTCTTTGCAACGCGGCGAGAGAAGGGCATGCCCCCGAAACATGGTCCTTGTCGAAAATGGCATCTTTCTTGGAGGAAAGGAGACACGCATACAAGGTCAGGTGTTGAATGCAAGTGGGCTTCCTAAAGTGGCAAAGCGGGGCCAGAGAAAAAGGTTCAGGGTTGCGTTGGCTTGCTTTGCTTTTCCGCCTCCAGCTAGGCGCATGAAAATGCAAATGCTGTCCCTCCCCCCCACCAAGTCGGCAAGGGGTGCTTCGATCTGGTCGATTATTGGACGATGAGCACCTTCCCAACATGACATGACCCTGGACCCGGACCCCTGTGCGACCCTGGATTTCTCTTCCTCTCGTTTTCTGTCCTGGGATTTTTTTCTTGGCCGCTCACTTGGCTTTTGGCAAGTCTTGTTCTTTCTCCCTCAACCTTTTTGTATTTGTCCTGTACATGTGTGAAGTGTGTGAAGTGTGTGATGTATGATGTGTGTGTGTGTGTGTGTGTGTTCATCCATGTGTCGTGTTTTCCCGCTGACCTGTGCTGCGATGCCGTGCCTTGGTTTGTGGCAGGGTCGACGCAAATGTCGTGATTGCTGATTGCTGAAGGGGTGCAGGCACACAAAGGGAGGCGTGGCCGTATATGGATGCACGGTCGAAGAAAGCACAGCACAATGCGTCTTTGTGTGTGTGTGTGTGTGTGTGTGTGTGTCCTGTGCTGGAACGCCCCAGCCTGGAAAACAAGAGCCCCCACCGGGGGGCCTGAGAAAAAGAGCGCTAGGCCGAGGCAGGGCAAGGCTCGCGCTGGCAGGCTGGGGTTCTTCGTGGCGCGTGCATGCAGCTAGCTCCAGCGGGCAAAACGAGGCCGGGCCCCTTGTTTGGCCGTCATTCTTCGATCATCTCGATCTGACGCGCACAATGGGGCTTTTTTTTTTTTTTTTATTAGTTTTTTTTATGCAGCGCGCAACAACATCTGCTTTGCTCAAAAGTCAGATGCCCTCCCTCCCCCGCATCTGGCCGTTCGCTTTGTTTACAGCCTGTCTGCTCTGTTTATAAATTTTTTTTTTTCTGCAACTCGACTTGCTTCCGAAAAAAAAAAAAGAAAAAAGAAAAGAAAAAAGAAAAGAAAAGACGTCACACGTCACACGCCTCGAAGCTTTGCAGTTTTCAGCACTTTTCAAAACACACCTCTGCTTCGAACCTTTGACTTCGATACCTGGCAGCTCTGCCGCCCTACCGCTCCGCAGCTCTGTGACTTGACAGCCCCGACGGACCGCAGCTTCTGCTCTGACAGCCCCGACGGCCCTGACAGCTTTGGGCCACCAGACGCAGCTTCCCAGACCCTGTCGTCACGCAAACGTCACCGTCGCGCGCCGCGACGCACCCCCCCCCCCCGATCTGGTCCCCCATTCTGTCTGCTCCCGGCTTCCCTTCCCTTCTTCCCAGGGACCAGATACCCGCTATCAGGTGCGCACCGACCAGCCCTAGGAGCAATCACAGCCATCTTTTCGGGCCCGGGACCTCGTTTCGCTTCTCGACTCGCTTCACCACTCGCTTCACCACTCGCTTCACCACTCGCTTCATTTTCGGTCAAATTGCGGCCGGTGCAGCCTTGTTTCGGGAAGACGCTGCTTATCTGCCAGACCCTTTGGATGAGAACAAGTCGCAAAAGAAGCAAGGGGAAAAATCACCAAAAAAACGACACGTCTTTGCTCTTTTCGCCCTCCTTGGCATTGCAGTCGCCAGCCGCCCGTGAGCGCCTCCAATAACGTCTGTCGAACCCGCAAACCGCAAACCGCCATCCGCAATTTGCAAGTGGAAGAAGACATGGAAGCCCGAAACGCCGCGGGCCGCCGCGTCTCGCTCCTCAACGATGACAGCGTCGGCCATGAAAAGTCTGGGCTTCACCACCAACCACACCACGAAACGCACCGCCAACCGCATCGCCAGACCCAGCACGAGTCGCAGAAACAGCGGCAGCAGCAGCAGCTCACTCTCGGCTTTCCCTTCGCCACGGGCCACATACTCTCTCGCCAATATCACAGCCTGCGCAGCAGCTCGCCGTCACCAAACACCCCCGAGCTCGTGCGGTCGGATCCCTATGATTCCCAGAACAGCAACGACCCCATCTCCCCCCTGACCCCGTCGATCGATTACCACTACCCACGAGGAGATCTCTACGGCAGCGAGCTTCCTCCCAAGCGACCCGCCTACGTCGACAGCAGCCGAGCAACATCGTACGACGACGACAGCAGCGCGCCCGCAGCTGCCGCGCCAGCCGCCGAGCGCCCTGCCAAGCGCTATCCCTGCCGGTATCGAGACTCGCACGGCTGCGGAAAGACGTTTACCACATCCGGCCACGCCTCGCGACACTCCAAGATTCATACGGCAGAGAAGGCGGTGCAGTGCTCGTACCCGGGCTGCCAGAAGAAGTTTACCCGAGCCGACAACATGAAGCAACACCTGGAGACGCATTTCAAGGACAAGAGCCGATCGTCAGCCAGCCAGCGCGCCCAAAAGGCTGCCCTCGCCGAAGCCCGTCGCATCTCGTCCACCAACGCCCGCAGCCGCTCCTCCACCTGCACCACGGCAACGAGCAGCGGCGGCAGCAAACCCGATGTCATGCAGTGGGAATCGGACACATGCACTGCCTCGAGCCAAGCGCCGCCTCCAACGACCACTTCTGGCTCCTGGGAAATGCGCACCAGCAACCTCGCCATGTCGAGTCGACCCGCGGCCGTGACGTCGCCAGGCAGTGGCCTCGACGCTCTTGCCATGGCTATAGCGTGTCAAGAAGGTGCAGCAAGGTCTTAGGAGCACCCACCTCTTTTTCCTCCGTCCCCTGCTTCCATCTCGGTGGACGCCATGGTGTGTTGATGCAGCCCCGCACGCAGGCATGTGCATCCCGGAGCCGTACATTTGCAGGCACATCCAACGTACAGGAGCTTGTGCACATTTCAGCACCATCAGACGACGTTGCTTCATTGTCTTTTCCCTTGACCTGGCTCTTGGCGCAAACCATCTGTCGTCAAGCCAGCCGGCGAAGCGCCAGATGCGGGAGAGACGGGAGATGATACTGTACACGTTTCTCATCCAAACGCCGAGCCTTTTTTTTCTTCTCTCTTCTTCCCATTAGAAAACAGAAACGGTTGAACGGTCAAGGAAAAAAGACGGCTTGTCTGTTCCGGTGATGGGCCGGAATGGGAGGCGAGTTGGGAGGGCACGCAGACTACATTTTTACCTGCCACGAGGGCACGTGAAGGATCTGGCGTCTGGCGGCGGGCGGGATGGGTGAGCGATTCCGGAGGGCGCCTTCTACCTGGTTAGGTACCTAGTCAATGATACCACTTTTCTCTCCCTCTCTCTCTCCAGTGTGCCTTGGCTTTTTGTCCAACGGTGACTACTTTTCAACTTGTCCAATATGAATCCTTGGCTTTTTTCTCCAAACCGACTACTTGGAATTTTCTCCACTGTGACTGCTTGAACTTGTCCAACAAGGCTACTTTTTTCTTCTCCTTGATCTTGATGTAATCACTTGACTTTTTCTCGAACAGTACCACTTTTTCTTTTCTCAAACAGCAACCCCCTTTCCTTTTCCTCTTCCCTCCTCTTCCCATCCAGCGTAGATGACCAAGACGTGATTGGTTGGTTACACGCTGTGCTGTATGGCAAAATCAAGACGGGGCTTTTCAGAAGAAAAAAAAAAAACCAAAAAAAAAACCAAGCAAAGAAGCTGCATTGATCCATCTGTATTTGCATACGCGGTCTGCTCGAGGACGTACTATACTCGGTTGTGAGAAAAAACATGGCGGGCGCAGCGCCGCGGATGAGGTAACGGGTGATGAATGATGAGACGAGAACATGGTGACTGGGGATCAGGGGCAACGCAGATGATGATGATGGGAAAAGAAGAGGACAAAAGGAGGGAGAGATGGATGAATAGGGGAATGGAGACTTTTGACCGTGTAAAGGGGGGAGGAGGGAGGGAGGGAGGGAAAGAAGGAAGGAAGGAGGTAGAGGGGGGGTGATAATAATTTAAGTAGAATTTAAGGGAAAAGGGAGGAGAAGGAAGGAGAAGGAGAAATAAGGAAAAGAGAAGAGAAGAAGA
>AFQZ01001081.1:0-17556 GCA_000222935.2 Aciculosporium take MAFF-241224
GTTTCCCTTCCCTTCCTTCCCCGACGATGTGGTTAAACGGCCGTGGTGAAGCATACTTTTCAAGGGTAGGACCTCCCGTCCGCTCCTCAACGTTTCCCTTCCCTTCCTTCCCCGACGATGTGGTTAAACAGCCGTGGTAAAGCATGTTTGTACGTCGAGGAAATAAACCACATCCGTCTTCCTCCGCCTCGCCACGCCACGTCTCCTCTTGGCTGACGACGAAGAGCACCTCATCTTCTTCGTCTCAAGAAGGTAGACCCCCTCCGTTTTATCCGCCTCGCCACGTCTCCTCTTGGCAGACGACGAAGAGCACCTCATCTTCTTCGTCTCAAGAAGGTGGACCCCCTCTGTTTTATCCGGCCCCCCCCCCGGACATCCCTCCACCCGCGTGAGGGATTCCATTCCCCAAAAGCACATTACTTTCAGCCTGGGACGAATCCGACCCCCTTCGTGCTCCTCCGCTCTTCTCCTCTCTTCTGCGCTCCGCCCCGCTCCCAAGCACATGCCCTTTGCCGGCGTCCACAGCCAACGGCGGCAAGCCCTCCCCGGAGGCATCCCAACCCCCCCCCCCCCCCCTCCATCAGATGCCTCTTATGCATCGGGGTGCACCCCCTACTGCATGCAATACACATCCGCCAGCGCGACCGAGTGCGCCGAGATGTTGCTCCCCGTATCGTTCCGACAGGTAATCACCGGCGTCGTCACGAGCGCCACCCGCCAATGCCTGGCCTGCAACTCGGACGGCTCGAGCGCCGGCCAGATCGGCAGCATGCTCTGCGACGAGAACCGCGTGCCCACCTCGGGGAAGCGAAAGTCAAACGTCAGCCTGCTCGTGAGGATCCTGGACGACAGCTCCCAGGCCTGCTCAGCCACCTGCTCGAGGTCGCGGAACGCATCCCCCGGGTTGTGCAGCCGGTTGAGCAGCGGCTGGAGGAGGGCCATCAGCGAGGCCGTCATGTCGGCCACCCTCGCGGCGTGGAACCCCGCCGGCTCGGACCGCAGAATGGCCTCGACGAGCTGCGCCTGCTTGTCGAGGAGGGGCTGGCGGTGCGAGGGCGCCGCCGATGCCTGCCCCTGCGTCTGCTCGAGCTCGCGCTCGAGGTCGAGGAGGGGGAGCGAGAGCGCCGGGTCGGACGAGTGCGCCCACGCGGCGGGGGTCCAGACCCGGTTGACGATGTAGTCGATCATGACGCGCGTGACGAGGCAGCACTTGGGGTTGTCCTCGCGGAGGTGCAGGTCGAGGTAGGAGGTTGCCTCGCGGGAGGACAGCGGGTGGTAGGTTGCGAGGAGGACGGGCCAGAGGTGCGTGGCGGAGATCTTCATGGCCATGGCCGGGTCGGGCATGTTGGCGTGGCGCTCGACGAAGGCGCGGATGAGGGCGTAGAAGTCCATGATGTTTTCGTTCCAGATGGCGACGGAGCGGTCCGTCATGTGGATCAGGGGGCCGGAGAGGCTGGGGCGGAGGGGCCCGACGAGGGAGGCGTTGGCCGCGGTGCTTGTTGTTCGCGTCGAAGGCGTGGTGGTGTTGGCGTGCTCGGTGGAGGCGTGCATGGGCACATTGTCGTGGAATCGTCCGTAGCGGCTGCTGCGGTTCGTCGAGGTGGGCGTCTGCGGCGGCATGTATTCTCCCCCTCGCGGCGTCTGATGATGGCGCTGGGCAGCAGCGTGATGAAGATTATGATGACCGAGGGCGGTGCCGGGACGGGCGGGCACGTTATCCGGGTAGACCTGCGCGGAGGGATGAAACTCGTTCGCTGTAGGTCGACACCGCGACGACGAGTGGTATGCTGCTGACTTGCGCGGAGCGCCGGCCGCCGCCGCCGCCCGGCCGAACGCCGAACCGGTGGACGTGTAGAAGGGATTATGGCCCGATAGCCCACGAGGCTGCACGGAGCCCCACGAGGACGAGCTGCTGTTGTATCGACGGTCGTGGGAAAAGGCAGACGGCGCGCGCGGCGGCCCCCCGGCCTGAAGGGGACCGAACTTGGGAGGCGCCACGGTCGACGGCCGGTGGAAAGGCTGGAAGACGCTCGGCGGACGAGGAGGAGGCGCCATGTCGCCACCGCACATGGCTCGCGAAGATGCATCGTCCTCTTGCGGGCTGAGCTCGGGATACCGCGTCGACAGGGCCTTCATGGACGTGATGGCCCGGTGAGCCGTCTCGTTGTCCTGCACGGAACCGGCCAGGGTCTCGATGGCGCGGGCAACAGACTGCGGGTCGGAATGCTTCATGACCCAGAGGGACCGGCGATTGTTCACTTGTTCCTCTAGATGGCGGATGCTGCTTTCGAGGCCCTGAAGTGTGAATCCTGTCAGTCAGAGAGCATGTCCCGGCAGCAAGATGATGCTACCAGGCGACGTGTCTCCATCAACAAGTTAAAAAAACAAAAAAAAAAAAAAAAAAAAAGAAAAAAAAGAAAAGAAAAGAAACGAAAAGAAGAAAAGAAACGAAAAGAAAAGACAAAAAAATACCTTGATAATCTCATCCCTCGGGTCCGAATCCCGCCCCTCACTTCTCCCCCCCTCAGCCTGCTTCTTCTGAAAGGCCCTAACATGCCCCGTCAACTGATGCAACTCGCCCACCACCCTCTCAACATTCCCCTCCGCCTCCTCCCTCTTCTTCTTCTCCGCCCCCAGCCCAGTCTCCAAATCCCGAATCCTCTGCGCCTGGTCCTCAATCGTCGCCTTGGTCAAGCTGGCCTCGAGCCCCATCCTCGCAATCGCCTTGTCCGTGTCCTCCTGGTCGAGCGTCAGGTTCATCAGCGCATCCACCAGCTGGCTCGTCTCCTGGCTGATGACCTGGCCCACTTCCTGGAGCTGGCCGACAATCTCGTTGGACTCGTTGGCGGACACGCCGGGCATGCGGCGGAGGGACTGCTGGATCTTGACGAGGATCTCCTGGATGAGGCGGGACTTTTCGAATGCGGGCTAGATTGGATTCCATCTTGGTCAGCAGACGTCCATCCCATGTTGGTCCGTAAACATGCATCATCCCGTCTTCATCAGCGGCGAAGCTTCTTTCGCTGCACGACGGACCCGACGCTCGGTTTTCCCTCTGGGGGCCCTGCCGGGGGCCGCCTGCGACGAGCTCCCGCCTGCGGCGCAAAAAACAAAAAAAACCCAAAAAAATTACGCAACAGGAGCACGGCTGCTCAAAGCAACTCACATGGTTATGCGACAACTGCCTTATCCTCTCGGCGCGGGCCGTCCCCGAGAGCGGCGTCGAAAAGTCCACAGAAAGCATCGTCGTACTCGTCTCTTCAAACTTGCTGCCTCTCTGAGACTCTCTCTCTCGTGCGGGGCCCAGAGAAGCCTTCTTCGAATTGGTCATGCTGCAAGCTCGCGCATGAACCCTGTCTATTTTGAAAAATGGTGCCTCTTCACAAAACACCTACGCCAATGGATGGTTCCGTCTCGTCTCTGGACAATGATTTCGGACGACAACGCACAATGCGAATGGCTCCCGTGCCTATTGTCTAGAGCCTCCTGCCCCCCTTTTCTGTTTGCCGTCAGCTCCCGTCAGATGTCCAACGAAAGTTGTGCTCCCACAAGACGAAGAGCTGCCACGAGATTTCTGCCCACTCACAAATGAGATTCCGCGTATTGCCAAGGTCCCGAAGCCAGTATAAATGACTCGACTCGACTCGTTCGTTGGAGCAGCACCAGATACCATGCCACGGATGCGATGCGTTGGATTGAATCTTGTCCTGTCCCGTCCTGTCCTGTCCTGTCCCGCAATCTGTATCATAAGACATGTGCCGTTCCCGAGGCGCCAGGCACATACAAGTAACCGCGAGTTTCTTCCCGACGTACCAAGAGAAACGTCTCCCAGGAAGGATTTTCGCGATGCAATAACCCACGGTGTGAGAAAAGGTAGGCAAGAAACAAGGAAAATAATTCCAAAACACAGCAGTGCAGAAAAGTGAAGCCAAGTAGGGGCCGGTAACTCGCAGCCGTTTACATTCACGGGCCGTCGAGAGCAAAGTGAGAAGCAAGTGAGTTGCGATGAGAAGGATGCGACGCCCAGGGAGCCTGGATTCAGCACCCTGAGCCAGCATCAAATGCTTGGCCACGCAGTACGCCTGTTCACCATGAGCTCACCTCGAGGACTGTGATTCACCATGCAGCCCAACTACGCCGCCTGGCCTCTGCTGCCACGATTTACTGCTTCCCATGCCCACCCATGAACGAGATGAGCATGCAGACGCAGGCCGCCCGCGGGAAAGGACGGGCTCACAACTTGTCAAAACATGGCACATGGCGCGTGCCCGGAGAGCAAGGTAGAAGAAGCGCATGTATAACCCTAGTCTTTTCACTGAAACGGGTCCAACAACCTCAGGCCATGCTACCGTATCGTACCAAGCAGCTACCAAGAAAATCAAACAATGTGAGATGAAAAATCCATGCAACAGCTAAACACCGGTTTCACATATACAGTCAAGTCATTGGTGGAAACGGGAAAAAAAAAAGGGAGAGCCAAGTTGAGATCAAACATGGCTGCGTGTCGTGTATAGGGCGGCGGCAAAGATCAATCAAGAGAACCTGCAACATCATGTCTGGCTTAGTCTTTACTTGTCAAAGGCAACAGGGTGTCGCGCGCTGAAGGATGCCTTCTCGCCAACCAAGTTCTCGCGCATTTGGCTTTGGAACAACATGGATGGGCTCGTTGCCGCTGGCCATGGTCGGCGGGCCACCATGCATGGTCTGGAAACCCAAGACTAAATGGCCCATTGTGCAACACGTGCTGAGGGCAACTCTTAGTGACCTTGCTCCCAACATTCTATGCTTGGAAAACTACCAACTAACCTGTAGAGTACCTAGATGCTGAGCGACGGCAAAGCGCCGGCCACTGTTAGCTTGCTTAAATGGCTTTGGTGCGAGAGAAGAGACTGCTGTAGACAGCGTCAACAACATGTGCCGCGTTGATCATTCTGCCGCCAAAGTATCTTCCATTCAAGCCCTTGATGGCGTTTTCTCCGGCCTGGACCTTGTCGAACTTGATGTAAACGTCACCCTTGGAGTTGGGATCAACCGCGATGTGAACAACATGTCCATACTGTTTTTCGGCTTCGGCTCGAATGTCTTCTTCAAGCTCTTTGACCCAATCCTCGCCTTCCTCTCTAGATAAAATTTGTTAGAATAAACTTTCCCTCCCAAAAGAAACTGACAGCAGAGAAAGGGGGAGGAGGGGGGAGGGGAAGACCAAAAAAAAAGAGGAAAAAAAAAGGCAAAAAAAAAAAAAAAAAAAAAAAGGACCGACAACTTACTCTTCAGGGTCAAACATATTGTGAAGTACGACGCAACGGCTGGCCATGTTGACATTCATGGGAAGCGGTTTAACTTCAGGCTTGGGCTTCAAGACAGCTTGATCTTCCCTTCCATTAGGCATTTCATCGGTCCTGGCAAGTTTTCTCATCAATGCATCCCGGCTGTAGTTATTAAAGTTTACTCCTGCGACATCCGTGTCGTCAAGGGCGCTCGCACCCCCCGTCTTGTCGCTATCTCGTCCTCCGGCTCGATCAAAGGTAGACGCTTGTGAGCCGCGACCGCCAGCTCCCGAAAAGGAAGAGCCCTGGAAATTGTTCTGTCCTGGAAACCTTTGCATCAAGTTGGCTGTGCTCTCAGGGGTAAACTTATCGTTGCCAAGACCGACTCGGATGGGTCGGCCTGCGAGGTCAAAGCCGTTCATCTTTTCCAATGCTTCGCGGGCCTGGCCAGCAACACGGAACCTGAGGAAAAGAGAAAAAAAATTGCCTGGTTAGAGCTTGGATCGGTATGAAAAGAAAGGACAAGAGTGAATTTACATACTGAACGAATCCATAACCACGGCTACGACCATTTTCATCCTTTTGCAGCTGAACATATTCCAGTTCACCAAAAGGCTCAAAGACGGCCTGAAGATCTTGTTCCGTAACGTTGAAATGAATGTTTCCGACATATAGGCGATGGAAAGGAACCGAGTTCGGATGCGTGCCGGTCGCCTCCGTGTTACGAGCTTGTCGGTTCTTTTCAGCTTCTGTAAGCTTCACAATGATAGGAATACCTGCCAAGGGCTTTCCAGTAAGCTGAAGGGCCTTTTGAACAGTTTCTTCGCTTTTGAATTCAACATAACCGACTCTGCAGTGCATGTTAGCTAATTATGGAAAGAAAAGAAAAGAAAGAAAAAGAAGACAAATTTGTTGGTAAACCCTCAGCCGTGTCATTTCTAAAACTTACCCCTTGGATCGCCCACTAATCCGGTCTTTCACAATCTGAGCCTCGTTAACAGGACCAGCATTATCTTCAAAAAATTTCTTTAGCTTGTCGCTCCGCAAGCGAGCGGCAAGCTGCTGAACGAATACCGTCCGACTGTCGCGCTCGTCCTCATTGAGCTGCGGGGAACGTGATCGTTTACTACCAGGAGATCGGTCCCTAGCACGACCTTGGTCTCTGCGATCTGACCGTTCACGACGGTCCCTACGGTCTCGGTCATCTCGGGGGCGATAGCGCCTGCGAGGAGATCGTGAGCGCGAGCGGGATCGTCCACCGCCGCGCCGTCCACGATAATAATCGCCGTCCCTATGTCGGCGTGAGTTGTAGCGATCTCTATCCCGGCTTTCGCTGCGGCGCCTGCTACGGTGACTTCCAGCATCACTGCGAGGAGTGGTCTCGCCAGGAGTGCCCTTACGGTGTCTTGGAGGAGTCAAGTCTCGACGATCGCGTCGTCGCCGATCATGGTCTGCACCTCTTTCGCGGTCGCGGCTATCCTCGCGACCTTTTGAGCCCTCTCGATCGGATCCGTTCCGGTCACGGCCATTTCGATCGTTTCTGGCCGAGTCGTCATTCGGAGTGCTCGCATTCTTCTGTGCTGAGCTTTGGGCTGTGGCCTCGAGAAGGGCTTCCACATCGAGACCTGACATGATTCACCTACTGTCAAGAGACTTGTTGAGGCCGGCTCGGTTTGATGGTAAGTGCCAACGGCTTGACTTCAAGAGACAAAAGAAAACTTGTCAGAGATTTGAGTTCTGCGGTTGCCAACAGCGGAGTGAGTTTCAGTACCCTGAGAGAGAGGCGATTTTGGTTTGAATCGAGATATCTTGCCGGGATGGTAGGGAAAAAAAGCCCCTTGGGCTGCAAAGTGGGCTTTCTAGCGGGAGAGAGAATTGCAAGGCGTCACGTGAGCCCTGCAGTCGGCGTCAAGGTTAAGCACGCCCCGCCTGCAGCAATCTGATTCAATCATGATCAACAAGCACCACCAAGCCACAGTGCCGCCCTGTTTGAGTCATTGCGATCAGAGACAGGTATCTATGAATGTGAACTGGATTGTCCAAAGCCAACTCTACACATTCAATAAAGAAGCGTCCATGCATTCATCGTCATGTGCACTGACACTCTACCGCGCATTACAATTATAGGGGTTTGATGCGTGGCCAACCCCATTGGCCTCGAAAAATAAAACAAGTTGGTCATTGCCATCTTCCACTTCGTCCACGAAAATCGTCCCAAACGCCGTGCCATCCAAGGCAAGAGATGAAAACATGTGTACACCGACTTAAACACGTAAACCAGAATACGTGAAGGAGGCGAAATCTGTGCCTTTTTCTTCTTCTTCTTCTTCTTCTTCTTCTTCTCTGTTTCCCTTTTGGTGCCAGTAGCCACCTGCATTGCTCGAGATGAAAAGACAATACTTCACTTCGTCTTGATGGATGTCTGCAGCTCGGTGCCGAAAATTTGGTCCCAGAATTTGCTCGTGACGCCAAATCCTAGTTCGTAGTCGAGGAAGTGATGAGCAAGATGGTACTTCTTTAGTTGCTTGTACCATAGAGGTAGGTTTTCATGATGCAGGAAGTAGTGGGTCAAGTCGTAGCAGACGTAGCCAAAGATGCCTCCGCAATAGACAGCAGTGCCGGCGTACCAGTTGTACGCGAAGACTCTACGTGTTAGCATCCAGAAAGGGGTTGCGAGAACGACGAAGAGCGCAGGTGGCATGACGAGTCGGTACTTGTCCATGGGCAGGTAGTGGTGGATGCCATGCAGCAGGAAGTGTGAGGTGATGAAAACTCGGTTGTCAGGGAGGTAGCTGTCGTAATATGTGAGTGAGCTGAACAAGGAAAACGTTCAAGTGACACGTATGTGGGGACGTACTCATCCAAGTGGAACAAAAATCGATGCAAGCCGTATTCTATCAAGGTCCACAACAAGACACCAAAAACCCAGTATCCCGCAAGCACAAAGTAACTCTGAAGGCCTTGGCCGGCCAGGTATAGGCCGTAGGCGATGCATGGCAGCCACAATGTGGGCACCATCCACCAGGGGGTCTTTGAGAGCGGCTCTAGAAAATTTCCGAAAAGAGGCGCCGAGGCACCGCCCTTGTAGTGACGAGGACGATGAACTTGGTCCAGGTAAAACTTCTTGGTGAACCCCCCGTTCCAAACTTGGAGGAACAGAGGCTTCCCGAGATCCAGAAAATGGTGTTTCTTATAATCCTGTGTATAATCCGTGTCCTTGCTAAGATCCTCTGCGCAGGACATGCCAGTTCGCGGGTGAACAACGGGGGTCGAGTTGTCAGACTCAGATGCAGCAAGGCCGTTGGCTGGCTTGGCAGCACGGTTGTCTGTGAGAACCGATTTTTCATTCAAGACAAACCCGACAAGAGAATCATCGAGCACCTCGTACGCCGCCTCGGAGTGAGGATGCGACGTGGCGTCCTTCAAAATATCCTCGACATCTTTGCCGGCGTACTCGATGATCAGACCTCCACCACCAGGGTGATGGTCAACAAAATCGGTGACATCGTAGACCTTGGATCCGATGGTGACGTAGCACGAGGAGGCCGAGTTGTGCGATTCGACTTCAGCGCGCGTGAAAGTCGGCAGCGTTCTTGCAGGCATTTTGGAGTCTTGGATCGGTTCGGTCGCTTCGGAAATAACAAGGCGACGAGATGTCTGTTCAAAAGGTAGGCGGATAATTCGAAGTGGCACACAGCTGAGAAGTGATGGACGGCCGTAGTCTAGACGGTGTCTCGAGCAGACGTGGAGTGGACGAATTAAATGATGAGCAAAACAGAAAAATGTTGTGCCAAGGCACTAGGAGATTAGAAGAAAAAAAGACATGAGATTCCAGGGATAAAATGAGACGGGGTCTGGAACCGGAAGTACGGGATTGTAGGGCTAAAAGGTGCAAGACACTAATGTAGATAATCGATGTGAGTCGAGGCTGATGTCGAGGCCCCCTGAAGTGGCATGGTCTTGAATAATCAATCCATGGCGTCAAAAGGAGCGAGCAGAAGCCGAAGAATCTACTGTAAATAAGTACTTCCCCAAGGAAGTACCAAGTACCTAGTAGGTAGGTAGGAGGTATGGATGTGGCGTGACTTGCCCAGTGCACCCTGCCAACACTTACTTGCTGTGGCTAGTGCTTTTTCGTCTTCCGGCGGCTTCCGGCGTCATTTCGTCATGACGCCAACTTGATACCGGCAACGCCGCGTTTGTTGTCAAGTGATGGAATGCCCGCGTGGTAGACGTCAACATCAGAATCTGCATGTCAAGGGCAATGGCGTTTACATGGCCATTTACGACGGACCACAGCGCACAACATGGCCGCATCATCCATGTACACCAGCAATGTCACCCGTCCTGATGCTGGTGGGGCTCTGGCTTGTCTCGTTTGCGGGTCCGTCTGGTAGCACTGTGGCGACGGCTTTAACAGATTTGTTGGTTAACGCATGTGCGGGGTGAGCACGAACTTGACCAATAGTGCTTCGCTTCTTTGTACCTCCCGCGCGTTCTCATCGAGCCGTCCTTGCTAACCATCGAGTCACGTCTGTACCTCCATCAAATTTATCGCGTGCTCTGCGCAGTTTGTTTGCTATCGAGACGGATCATCGTCTCAGGTGTAGTGCCTGTTTGCTCGTCCACGCCACCACAGGCTGACTGGCGACAAAAACGACGTCATGGCGACCCTTCCTCTGCCGCCGGGCACCTGGCTTTTGGTGCTATGCGTCTGCCTGGTTCTGCTGCCCGGCAAGGCTGCTGCTTTTGGAGCTGGAAATATCCCATCGATTTCTCAGGTGTGTTCACTCAAGGGCGTCAGTCACCTTCAAATGAAAATGAAATGGCCAGCTAACCGTGGCGCACTGCTGTGACGCACTCTTCCAGGTCGAAGGGCACAATTGGCGCCATGGCGGTACGATGAACCAGAAGATTGCCTACACGTTCAGGACCAACGAGCACGAGGCTGACACCCCTCCCTGCAGACATTGAAGATATGCTTGCCAGCGTCGCCTTCCTACACGGAAAGAAATGGACCTCTATGCTGATCAAGCGAACCTACTTTGGCAATTGGCTCCGAGACTACTCACAAGCCGTCGATGTCGGTAGTCTCAAGGGCGTCAACGCCGCCACGATTCGCATTCTGGTCTGGGTCTTGTCCTTCATGGCATTTGGCTATGCCACGGAAGAGTTCGAGGTCACGGACGAACGTCTCGGCTGCTACCGACCCGAGGAGCACATTGACAACCCGTTGGGATATGCCGATGGCCTCGACGCGCGCAAGTTCGACCCACGTCTCCGAGGCCCTGTCGAGCCCATCGAAACAGAAATCGATATGAAGACGGGCATGAAGAACTACATCTCCAACGAGACGGGCAGGTGGGCCACGAGCGCTGGCTTCATCCGCTTCAGCTTTGCCCGCTCCATTCACTTTGGCAGACTGTACACTTGTGGTGAGCACGGCAAGGGCAAGGATGAGAACCTCTGCGAAGCCCTTCGCTGTCTCGGCCAGGCTCTCCATTGTCTGGAGGATTTCGGCGCACACAGCAACTACTGCGAGCTGGCGCTTCGCGAACTCGGCTACCACAACGTCTTCCCCCACTGTGGCACGCAAACCGAGATCAACATCAATGGCAAGCAAATCTACCCCATTGTCACGGGCACTTTTGGCGCTGTCGATTTCCTGCACTCCGTTCTCGGGGAGGCCAACGACCACTTTACACAGTCCGAGGTTGATGAGGTTGATGTTGCTCTTAAGAACGCCGAGGGGGCGCGAAGTGGCCCGGTGGCTACCGCAGACCGAGGCTTCTTTGATGGCACTGGCCCGACCGACTTTGTCTCGTTGCTGGCCAAGGTGCCCGACCTAGGATCCGGATTTGCTGCTGAGGCGCGAGATCTCAAAGCCGCATCAGACGCTCAAGAGCGGGAGAATCAACAGAACCAACAGCGTGCCCGTGCGGAAAACGTCAACATCGTGCCCGGCATGAGCCCAGACTTTGACCCCGTCAAGACAGCCAGCCGCATCTACCCCATTCTCATGTTCCGCGACAAGATTGTCAAGGCCATCAGCCGCGGCATTGCCAAGGTCCCCGGGCTTGAGAAGCTGCTCGAACACATAAGCGAGACGCTCACGGCCTTTGTACTCGGTCTCCTCGCCCCTTTTATCCGACCCATCATCAGCTCCGTCACCAAGGTCCTGAAGGACGGCTCATCGGGCGTCATCACCGCCAGTTCCAAGTCGCAGCTCGAGCCGTGGGAGAACAACCGATGCTCAGACCCAACCCACTCCATGCTTTCCAAGGACCACTTTACCAACGTGCTCAACTCTTGCGCCGGCCGGGTCGCCGCCACTATTCTTCAATATGCCGTTCCGTACGTTTTCTTTTCTTTTTCTTTTTCTTTTACTGGCCAACTTTTTTCTCTGTCTATTCAGTCCCATAAAACTCACCAAACCCAAACCAGTCGCGTCCTCTTTGCCTGGGAAAACCCCAATGTGCCCGTCGACGAAGTCGTCAACGACGTCATCCGCGCATTCCACCACCCAGCCCTGCGTCACGACAGCATCGAGATCCAGCGCGACATGTTCAACACGGTGCGCAAATGGGCCGACGAGCACCCTCGGCGCCACGAGCTCGACCACATGCTGGCCTCCGAGTCGGTCAAGAAGGGTAAAAACCACATCCTCAGCCAATCTGCCGCCAAGGCCGGCGGCGGCGGCGGCCACACCCACGGGGGGGCCTTTGACGCCCTCAGCCAGCTTGGCCACGGTAAAGTCGCGGGCTCCCTATGGTCCCAAGTCAAGACGCGCGACCTCGACTCCATGTCTGGCAACGACGGCAATCAATCGACCAATTACGTATCCGACACGCCTGCTCCTCAGGGCAGCAAGATGCCTACGCCGCCATCGTCGTACGCCGCGCCACCCACGGGCCAGGCAGCCTCGTACATGGACGAGAGCAACACGTTCCAGGCGGGCCCAACGGGCGGATACAATGCCGCGCCGCCGCCGGCTCAATACTACCAGGGCCATAACCAGCCGCCGCCGCCGGTCGGTGCCCCTGGCTACGGCGGTCCCCCTCCCCGACAGGGCTACGGGGGGCCTCCTCCTCCTCCCGGGCAGTGGGGCCAGGCTCCTCCGCCCCCCGGCGGGTACGGCGGCGGGTACCCTCCGCATGGCCAAGGGCAGTACCCTCCCTACCAGGGACAGCCGCCTCCAGGGTGGAATCAGTATCCTGGATCGGGACAGGGACACTACTAGGGGCGGCGGAGCGACGGCTTGTGGGGTGCGAGGGAAGAGGGCTTTTTTTTGTAAAGTATGGCGGAAGGTGGAGATGAGAGATGATGAACATGCAGTGCACGACATGTTTCAGTCATCAAGCATGTTGACGTCGTGAAGAGAGATGCGTCCAAGTTGATGCCAATTTCTGGAGAAGGAATCTGTTGTACGAGAGTCGCAAGGGTCATGGAATTGAACGGAGTGGACTGGCCATGGGCATGTTTGTCTCGGGAAGACTAACGTGCACGTATGTAGCTGCTGTAGCTGCTGCAGCAAAGGTGGGAAGGATTCGCGGCTCAGGAGCAAGGAGGACGGTGTTTTGTTTTCCAAAAGAGTACAAATATACCCATTAAAAAGAGTGATAAATGTAGTTTCTTTTTCTTTTTCTTTTTCTTTTTTTTAAGGTACTCGGTGAATTTTTGGGAAGCATATAATGAATGTATCGTTGGAAAAAAAAAAAAAAAAAAAAAAAAAAAAAGAAAGGCCAATCTTTAGAAATGACTATATATAAAAATTCTTTCCCAAAAAGAGTAACAAATGCCATGCTCCAAAAGAGCAATATATACGTTTAAAAAAGAGCAATGCCTATAAGCGTCATCTGCTGCATATCCCTCCGGGGGCCCTGCCGGGGGCCGCCTGCGGCGAGCTCCCGCCTGCGGCGGATCCTCCTCCCCCTCCCCATCTTGGCTGTGGAGAAAAATACCGTGCTGATGAGTGGTGTGGCAGAAGAAAAAAATATCTATGAACTAATGTGTCTACATGCTATGCAGCAACCCGGATTTGGTTCCGTTCAACCATTGTATGAAGGAAGGAAGAAAGAAAGAAAGAAAGAAAGAAGGAAAGAAGGAAAGAAGGAAAGAAGGAAAGAAGGAAAGAAGGAAAGAAGGAAAGAAAAAAAGAAAAAAGAAAAAAAACGCCGCATTCATGCTCTTCGTACGCTCATCAGCCTTACTCAACAGCCCCTCCCATGTGGGAGTCCCCTCAGCAAACACCCCATTGACCGGCGTAAAACCCGTACACAAACGGCGGGACCCACGCCCCGGGAATAAATCACCGCTTGTTCCTCCGCGGATTCTGCGCCTCCGCCCTCCGAATATCGCGAATCTCCTTGGTCCCCATGCTGCCGAGGCCGCCCTCGCTCCTGCGCTCCCAGCCGCCCAGCCGCACAACCTGGCAGGTGGCATTGTCGCCGTCGCGGGACACCTCGGTGGCGAAGTCGACGACCATGCGGGCGCCCTCGTCCGGCGTCTTGGCCTCCTTGATGACGTCGACAATCTCCTGGTCGGAGAGGGTGCCGCTCACGCCGTCGCTCATGAGGACCAGAAAGGAGTACTCGGCGGGGCCCATTTCGACGCGCGTGATTTCGGGCTCGGCCGAGACCCCGATCCGCTTGGACTTGATGTCGCCAAAGGCGCGCGAGTTGGCGAGCCCGGCGATGCGCTCCTCGCCAAAGCTGTCGCCCGTGACCATGGACCAGGCGGGCGCGTACCGGCGGAGACGCCGGCTCTCGGTCGGGGTCGTGGGGTGGTGGTCCGAGGTGAGCGGGTGGGGGAGGCCCGTGGCCGTCTCGCAGAGGAGGACGCGCGAGTCGCCGACGTGGGCGGCTACGAGGGTCGAGCTCGCGGCCGGGTGCCAGAAGGGGGCCGTGGTGGGCGTGGAGATGAGGGCGATGGAGGCGGTCGAGCCGCCCTTGAAGCGGGTTGTGCCGCCGATGCCGTGGCCCGAGGGCGTCGCGTGCGGCATGCCGAGGATTTCGTCCGAGTTGAGCGGTTGGTCCGAGTCGTCGGGGTCGGCCTTGCGCGCCTGCGCCGAGACAAAGTCCAGGTCGGCGCGGAGAAAGGCATATTCGAGGCTGGACTCGACGTCGACGGTCGTCGCTGGCGTGCCGGCCGTTGTTGCTTTTCCCGTCAGACCGAGGTGTTCGGGGCTGAAGCGCCGGAAGTAGCCGCCGATGGTGGCCCCGTACGACTCGACGAGCTGCCGCCCGAGCTCGATGGCCTTGGAAATGTCTTGGGACTGCACCGGTAGAGACTCGGCGCTCGGTAGAGGGCTGCCGTGGTCTGGTTTGTCATGGAGCCCCGTGTCGCTGACGCTCGGTACCTTGGCTTGCTGTTTCACCTCGCGTGCGGTCTTCACCTCGGCCGAGTCCGGGGCTTCCCGTGCAGTTGCGAATGCGACGCGCGTTTCTGCGCTTTCAACGGGGCGGCCGGGCTTCTCCTTTCGCAGGCTGCTCTGCAGGCCGAATTCCCTTGCGGCCTCCTCCACATAGCCGTGAAGCTCGTCTCGCAGAAAATGCGAACACTGGATGCCGCCGTGACCGTCAAAAACACCAAAGTAGAAGACTTGGGGGTCGCCAAGCACACCGTCCGCCGGCGTAGCCTCGCCGGGCTTTTGTCTCACGCTCACGGGGGCCCTCTTGGCAAAGGCGGGGATGTCCACGGTGCCGGCCTGGTCGGCATCTTCGTTGTAGGGACGACTGCCTCGTGCCGTGGCCGAGCCAAAGTGGTGCTTGGCCCTGCGTAACGGGATGCGCACCACTGTCAGCTCACGGCTGAGCATGTTGGGAATCGAGAGAGCGGCGGGGGACGAGCCCGGGCCTGGTGTGTGAGGGGTTGACGCGTCGCGGGGGAGTTTGTGGCCGGGACCGATGTCACAACGGGACTCTGGGTGAAGAGAGGACGAGGGCAGGTGGGTGACGAAGTAGGTGTGGAAGTGGTGCCGTAGCTGTCGATCTGGCTGTCGCCGCGACGGTGACATGCACGCGTGCTTCTTTGCGGCGACGGGGCCGCATCTTGGGCGATGCGGCAGGGTGTATCGTGAGGCGGCAGTCCGGCTTCTCGGAGCGGCTGAGAATGGTCGTGATGCGTTGTCTGCCGCGAGGTGAGCGGCGGCTGTGGAAGCCGAGCTCCGGGCCTTTTGCCCCAGAGAAGCCATTTGAAGGTCGGGAGAAGATGCGAATGAATGAATGGCAAAGGCTTGGGCGAGCGTCAGCTTCCTTGGGATGGGCGGACCAAGGCAAGTTGAGGAGGGCAAATGCTGGCCATGTGCTGAACGAGCGGGAACCGACCAGGAAGCTAATGAGGGGACTAGCAAATCGCGTCAAATGACAAACGAGAGAATCGCGGCGGGGTGCCGGGAATTGATCCACATACTACTACCTACGTTCGTGTGTATGTTGCATGTGCAGTGGGAGGTCGAACATGTCGGTCGGGTGCATCGAGGCAGATGACGTCGATTGTCTGCCGCGCCAAGAGCCGTTGAACTGACGTTGCGGATAAAGTGCTTGGCGTGGCGGATGAAGAGGTACTCGATGGTGTTTTTGACAAGTACCCAAGTACTTGCCACACGGCATCAGCTGGACAAGGTCACGGGACCCACACCACCTCAACAAGACCCGAACCGTCTTGACGTGACGCAAAATCAAGCAGCAAATATCATGTGACCTTGGAGTGCGAGCATCACGACGGCATGGATAGGCACCATCAAGAGCTCGTGCACACCGGTGCTGTACATGCGCACCCTGTCACTACGCTGGTGGTGAGGACGGGCCATGATCCATGTATCATGTCATGTATGTGCCGGGTGTGAGCCGTCTCGGGCAGCAGCAATTGTCTTGGTGCCGTTTTCGCAACGCAGCTTGGTTTCCTGGGCAATCGACAGAGTCGGCAGAAGAGCAATGTGTCCCCAAACGCGCATTTCCTGGCGCAGCATGCCGTCCATGTCCATGGCGTGCTATTTCTTCCTTGTATTGCTGACAATCAAACCTCAAACCAACTGCTCATGGATCAGACCTACCTCGTGGCTGGATGGCCAGGAGGCCACACCACGTGCAGGGAGTAGCAGCGGGAGGACCCACTAAACGCGTACCAGGGTCCAGTCATGGCCGCTGCTTCGGCCGATCCAAACCCGACAACCTTGATATCATGCCTTCGTCCCCCCCCGGCCCGCCAGAACCGAAAGAAGGGAAGAATGAAGGGCTACGGAAGGACGGAAAGATGAGGCATAAAAGGCATAAAAACCGACTACCCGCGATGCAATCCCCCAACCAGCCCTGAAAACCCCACCCATGCCACCGCCATGGGCGACGACCTGGAACTCCCCGCCGCCGCCGCCGCCGCCGACGCAGAAGCACCCGCCAAACACCTCCAGCACCTCATCACCATCTCCGAAACAGGCGACACCATCCTCGCCGTCACCTTCCTCACCTCGCCCGCGACCCTCGACCGAGCCCGCAAGGCCTCCGGCCGGGCCGAAAACGATGACGCCTCCTCCTCCTCAGTCCTCACCCCGAAGCTCACCCTCCCCTACCGCGTGAGCCTCGCCGCCCTCACCAAACACTCCCATTACTTCGGCAACCTCCTCACGAACCCGTCCTTCCAAGAAGCGCAGCTCGTGTCCTCGACGCACGCCGCCCTCACCGCGCGCGGCATCCACCCCGGCGCGGCCGACGCCGCCCACCTGCCATGGGTCAGCGTCACGGACGACGACGAGGCCACGCAGTCGGCGAGCAGGCAGGCCGCCGTCGAGGACATGCTGCGCACCATGCACGGCTTGCCGCTCAGGCGCACCCCCGCCGTCATGTCCCACGTCCTCACGCTGGCCATCACGGCGGACCGCTTCGACGGCGCGGCCGTCGTCGCGCGCGGGCTGGCGGGCCTCAAGTTCAGGTGGCCCGTGACGAGCACGCGGCCCTATGTCGACGAGGGGGGCCGCACGACGGACGTGGAGGGTTTGTTGCGGCAGAAGATCCTGCTGGCGTGGCTGCTGAATCAGCCGGTCAGGATGCATCGCGAGTCGAGGGAGTTGATTGTGAGGGGGTCGAGACTTTGGGGAGTGTTTGCCGCGCAGGAGGGGGATCTGTCGTTGGGGGCGTGGTGGCATTTGCCGGAGGGGATTGAGCGTGAGTGATTGCGTTGTGTTGCTGCCTTGTGCTCCCCTTCTTGCTTCCATCCTGGGGTCATTTTCAGGAAAATCATGTTGAACAATGTCGCATTTCACTGGCTGTTTAATAACATGCAGAGGAGGTCCGCC
>AFQZ01001080.1:0-17574 GCA_000222935.2 Aciculosporium take MAFF-241224
TAGCATATTAATAGTAACCCTATCTGATAATGTAGTATTTAAGAGTTCGGAGCAAGTTTGCAGCAAGAAAACCTCCCTAGCTATGCATTTATAAATATAGTTTATATAGATACGTAGCAATCTAGTAGTAAGACTAATAGTAATTAGGAGATAGAGTGCTATTAGACATACTAAAGAGCTATTAGGTAAACCTATTATAATAGTAATCTAGAAAGCATAAAAGCAAGATCTATTGTATAAAATACAGATAGCACTGCTTAGTAGCAGTAATATAATAGTTAAAAAGCACTAGGTAATTAATAAAAACAGTTTACTATGTTTTAACATAAGGGTATATATGCTAGCGGGTATATATATAGAAATTCTAATGCTTACTTATAATAACCTTGTGGCAGGATACTAGGGTATAAGCAAGATAATTTATAAAGTAGCTAAACAGTACTACTAGCCAGGATTATAAAAAGACATGAAAAACCATATAAGCTTATGCTTAAACTATTAAGTTAATAAGCCTAGGTTGCACTAACTATACGGCAAGCTAGCTATATTACTAATTCCTTATAGACCCTTTTAAGAGCTCTCTATAAACTTTATTACTAGCCTTCCCTTAATAAAACAAGCTAGTAAAAAGGAGCATAATGCAATTCTTATTATTATGGATTGATTCTCAAAATACGCGCTATATATAGCCATGTCTATAAGGATAATAAGTAGCAACCTTACTACTATCTTCCTTAAATATGTGTTTAAGGACTATAGCACGCTAGAAGGGATTGTCTTAGATAGAGGAATAATATTTACTAGCAGTTTTTAAAGAACCTTTTACTACTTACTAGTAACTAAACAACTACTTAGTATTACTTTCTACTTATAAACAGACAAACAGACAGAAAGGGTTAACTAAGTCCTAAAGCACTACCTTAAAGCATTTAGGGTATAAGAGCAAACAGACTAGGAAGACCACCTATATTTAGCTTAATACGCTTATAATACTAATAAGCACTCAGCCTACAGCTACTCTCCAGCAGAGTTATTATAAGTTATTAGCTAAGGGGCCTAGACTATATTATAAAGGCACTAGATATTATGAATGCATAAGCAGAGACAAGGGTATAAGAATTATAATAATAACATAAGGCAACTAAGCAGCTACTGTATATAACTTAAGAATAGTATACAAAGCACTATAATAAGAGAAGAGGCTTAATAAGTTTTTTGCTAGGCAACTATATGCTTTTATTAACTAAGAACATTAACCTTTATTAACTAAGTAAGAAGCTTATAGTAAAGTATTTAGGACCTTTTAAGGTTCTAGAGAAAGTAGGTGCACATAGACTGGCCTACTATCTAGAGCTCCTAAATAATATACGCCTGCATAATGTATTTAATATTACAAGTTTAAAGCCATATAAAGGTCCGAATTCTAATAAGGCTGTAGTAATGTTATAGCTACCTATTTATAACTAGGAATTATATAAGGTTAAGCAAATTATAATATATAAGTATTAAGGCAAGCAGCGCAAATACTTAGTAAAGTAGAAAGGCTATAACAAATTAGAGAATTCCTAGGTACTAAAAAGGAACTTTAATATACAAGACATTATAACGGAATATAAAAGGAATATAGTAGTAAGGTAGCAGAGTATATGCATAATATATTACAAGAGACATTAGTAATACTTAAAGATATATATCTCTATTAATACTAAACTAATAGCTACTAAAAGTACTATAACCTTACTGCTAATAAGCTACTCTTATTTAGAGCCGTTATTAGATTTATTAGCACTAATAAAGTCAGATTTAATGCTAAGTAATTCCAACATAGCACAAGGGACAGTCGCAGGCGCAATGCGCGCAGCAAGGGGAGTTTCCCTTACAGTAGGCTTATACAGCTAGTAACAAGTTAGCTGTTATAAAGCTATAAATAGACTAGGAGATACATATATCCTTACTATAGGTACAGATGTGTCGCAGGCAGTTGGCGATCTCCATTTGTGCGAGCAATAGGAGCATTTAGCGCTGCGGGCTATAATAATTAGCAACAGGATAGCAGAGTATAAGCAGCGCACTTACTGTTATATATCTTCCTACAGGGCTTAGGGATAATAATATGTTTAAGAATATAAATAGGTTTAGTGCTATTAGACTTTAGGAAGATCTACTAAGTTGCCGCTATATAGCTATAATAATAACAAGGAATTTTTTAGACGCTAGTAGTAAGTTAGCTATAGCCTAGGGACGTAAGTATTTAGATAATATACTAACTAACTTTAAAGACAGGTATTATAATATCTAGCTCCCTAGGAGGAAGAGGGGGAGCCATAGTAGAAGTAGCAGGAGATTAGCTAGCGTAAGGCATAATAACTAGTACTTATTAGCTATAAGCAAGTAGTATACATATAGTGTTAAGTATATAACTTACTAAATAAATAGGGCAGATAAGAAAGGTAATAATAATGTTAAAATCTATGCATATATTAGTAAAAGGGGAGCAATAGTAGCGGCTAAGCTATAAGAAAGTAAAAACACAGTAGTAATAGGAGATAATATATAAGCAAATAATAATAAAGAAGGAAGGAAAAAATAGGTTAAAGAGAGGGGGGAAAGAGACCTTCTTATAGCTGGATAGTTAAGCTACTAATCCGACGTATATGCCTGGATTAATAATGTTATTTATATAATTAGGTACTAAGGTGCTTAAGAGCGATTTCTCTATAAGCAGTGCTAAAGCTATAATAAAGCAGCAGGCTATAAGCTAATATAAGCAGAGTAAGGCAGCTTTAATAACAAAAGAGAGTTAGAAGTGAATTATAAGTAATAAGAAAAAACGGTTTTAGGCCTAGTAGGCTTAGTAATATTATAGAGTTAACATTAAGAATAAGTATAAGCTAGAACCTAGTAAAGACCTTACTATAAGGTTATTACAAGATTAGATTCACTATTAAAAGGACAGGAAGCAGGGTAGGCTTAGCACAATACGCGTGCGTTTAGCAAAGTCATAACAAATAATAACACATAAGTTATAAACCTAGGAAAAGGGGTATTGCTAGGTTATAATAAGGGAGTTAAAAGGGAGCAGAGACTAAGGCCTAGGACTACCTATAGTAATTAAGGGTAATTACAGACAAGAGGAGGCGCTCTATTAGGGAAGTCACAAGATAAGAGCATAAGAGTACAAAGACCTACTAAGGCAAGCCGCGCCCTAGCTACGCATAGGTATATAAAAGGATAGGCCTTATAAAGAGATAAAGAGGCTAGCGAATATAGCATTCACATTACCAACCCTACCTATAGCTATTTAGCTATAAGTACGCTTGACTACAGCCTTCACTCCACTAGTAGACCTCTAACCGTGACAAGTATAGTATTAAGCTATATAAAGTAAAGGTATATAATATTTATTTCCTAGCTTATAAAAGGGAGTAGTAGACGCCTTTACAATACTTTACTAATACCTAGGTAAAGGGCCAGAGTGTGTTCATAAGGGACTTTAACTAATACTACCCCTTATAGAATAGATTTAGCTAAACCTCTTAAGGGTATAATAAGATATTAGAATTTATAATAAGGTAGTAACTCAGCCTAGCTATGCTATTTAAGGAAGTAATAAGAAGAGAACATAGTAGTAGGAATAGTACTATTAACTATATATAGACTACTTATAATATTAGTATTAAATTCATTAGGCTAGTAGAAATCGCCAGATCTGACCATATGCCTTAGCTTCTTAGCATTAGAATAAGCAAGGAATTAAGCAATAGCTTAGGGTTAGTCTAGAGTTAAAGGATAGTAAATAAGAACCTTATTATAGTAAAGGCTTTAAACAGGCTTAGAAAGGAGGGGTTAGAGCTCTTACTAAACAACTAATAGGAAATTAATAATTATATAAAATAGCTTACCTAATAACTTATAGAGATAGCTAATATAGTAGTACTTAAATAACCTTAAGGGTATAGTAAACCACAGCCTTAGTAGAATAAAAGGGTAAAGGATATAATAGTAAAGGTAAGATATGCTAATAGGCAGTAGTAGTATTAATAAACATAGGAATCATAGCAGGCCTTAAAAAAAGCTATAGGAAAATAGGATTATATAATCTTAGAGGAGAAGAGAAGTAGTTAGTAATAAGCAGTTAGTAAGTTATTTAGGTCTAAAGGGAGCCTCTAGACCCTAGAGCAATAGGCCTAGCTATAGAGTAAACTTCCCCCTAAGATATAATAGGTCTTACTACTAACTTAGCTAGGAAATAATAGTAGGGAGGAGATAGTAAAGGTTATATATAAGGGTAAGGCAAAGGTATTTATAGAGAGGTTCTTTCCTTTATCCACAGCTAGGGCTCTAGGTTTAGAGATAGAGGCAGAGATAAGATACTATAGTAATAATTAGGTAGTTCCTATATTTATAGAGGAGGAAATTAAAGAAGTTATAAAGAATATAGTAAGTTAGAAAGCCCTAGGGCTAGATAAGCTATTAATAGGTTTTCTTAAGCTATACAGAGCAGCCCTAATATTATGTTTAATATGTCTTATAAATATATACTATAGTTTAGGACACTATCTAGCTACCTTCTAGTAAGTAAAGGTAGTAGTTTTATATAAACCTAGGAAAACCCTTAAAGAGTTAGGCAGACTAGGGGGATAGAGGCTAATATTGCTGTTAAATATAATAAGAAAAGTAATTAAGGGAGCTATTATAAGGAGGATTACTATTATAGTAAAGGAAGGCTATATACTACTAGACATATAAATAGGCAATAAGGCTAGCAGGTTAATAAAGGTAGTACTAAGCATGCTAAAAGAGGTTATAAGGATAGTATAGTATTACTAGGGAATAGTATTATTACTATAGCTAAATATTACTAGGGCATTTAACACTATTAGCTATAAATAATCAATCTGCACTATAAAGGAGTTAGGACTACTAGGGTAGATAGCTAGATAGGCATAGGGCTTTATATTAGAAAGGAAAGCATAATTAGCGTTTAGTAGACATATTACTAAGGAAATCCAAGTTACTACAGGGGTTTTATAAGGGTTGCTAGCATCTCCTATCCTTTTCCTGCTCTATATTATACTACTATATTAAAGACTAGTAGCAGCAGAATTAACATTAACATTAGGGTTCTTAAATAATATAAATATTATAGTATATAGAAAAATAGCAAAGGAGACAAAAGTATAACTAAAAAGAGCCTAGAGAATATGTAAGGAGTAGTTAAAGGAGTATAAGCTAAGGTTTAACCTAGGAAAGAGCAAGCTAATATACTTTATAAGGAAGAGGCAGGTAATTATAATAATAATCTGACTTAAAAGAACAATAATATAACCAACATAATTAGTGCAATTCCTAGGGGTTTAGATTTACTAGAAGCTTTATTAGTTAACCTATATAAAGAAGGTAAATACTAAATTATTACAGCAGAAGTTAGTACTTATAGCGCTAGCTATATCTATATAAGGATGCTGACTAAAGTGTGTAAGATCCCTTTATACATAGGTAATAAGAAGCATAATAGCCTATAAAGCTAGGATATACTATACCTATAGTAAACCAGAAGGGGTAGCACAGGGGGTAGTAAAGGCGTTTATAAGAGAACAGAATAAATACTTAAAGCAGGTTATAAGGGCATATAAGGCAATACTAGTAATACTCTTAAAGACAGAAGTAGTAGTACTGCTAGTAGATCTGTACCTTAATTATATTAAATAATAATTCTTCTAAAGACTTAAGGATAATAGTATAGGTAAGAAGATATAACAGGCTTGTAATTTAATAGCATTATAGCTATAATGCTAAGGAAGAGGCTACTAATGTAATTACTATAAGGCGTTTCCTAATGCCCCCCCCCCCCTCCCTAGTAGTCTTATAGCTAAATAGGAATTAAAGAGAGAGTGGGAAAAACAGTAAATATAGTAAAGGCATAAGGCTTAAGTAAGAAGAGAACAGGCAAAAATAATAGTAATAAATAAGGAACCTAACTGTAAGAGTATAAAAAAGATAGTAAGGCTTTATAATAGCCTGCTAAAGCATAAATTTATAGCCTTAGTATAGCTTTAAATAGAAAAAATAAGGCTAAATGCCTTTCTTTATAACAGATAGGTGCTTAAGGTAATATTACTAATATATTAATACTAGGGAGGAGATAAGGATATTTACTACCTTATCCTATTATACTTAGAATATAACTATTTAAGGCTAATTCTAGTAGTGCTAGTAATAAGAGACCTGTAGGAACTTAGAGCAGTGCTTAATAATAAGAAGCTAGCACTAAATATTATAAAGTAGGTGCTCTTAACTAAGTAACTTTAGCAGTATAGGTTAGCGGAGGAGCTTTATAAGGCATGGCAGATATATAACATTAAGGCTAAGAATAGGACTAAAGGTAATAAAAATAATAGAATAAAGGAGAAAGAGCTAGATTAGGAGGGAAGGTGCTTATAGGGGGTTTTTACTAATATACTAACCTTTTATATAAAGCATGACTATACTTCTGTTATTATCTACAGTTCCAGGGGAACTGGCAGATATTTATACTAATGGTTAAAAACAATAAAGACTTTATATTAAAGGCTTAGTAGGAGCTATATAGAAGAATATAGGTTTTCTTCCCTATCTTAGGGTTTTTCCTGTATTAAGAAGTTAGTTGATGAACTAGTTAGTGGCTCTAGCTACCTAGCGTCCATGAATAATAATATAAAGGGATCTTATATACTTTAGTTAGTATCCCTATGTAGACATAGCTAGTACTATAAGTACCAACTTCTGCTGTAATAATTTAGCATTTACCTTCTCTATATAGGTTAACTAACAAAGCTTCTAGTAAATCCAAACCCGTAGGAATTACGCTGATTATATCGGTTATATTATTATTCTTTTAAGTTAGATTATTATTATAATTACCTGCCTCTTCCTTATAAAGTATATTAGCTTGCTCTTCCCTAGGTTAAACCTTAGCTTATACTCCTTTAACTACTCCTTATATATTCTTTAGGCTCTTTTTAGTTATACTTTAGTCTCTTCTGCTGTTTTTTTATATACTATAATATTTATATTATCTAAGAACCCTAATATTAATATTAATTCTGCTGCTAATAGTCTTTAATATAGTAGTATAATATAAAGCAGAAAGAGGATAGGAGACGCTAGCAACCCTTATAGAACCCTTGTAATAACTTAGATTTCCTTAGTAATATATCTGTTAAATGCTAATTATGGTCTTCTTCTTAATGTAAAGCCCTGTGCCTATCTGGTTATCTACCCTAGCAGTCCTAACTCCTTTATAGTATAGATTAATTATTTATAGCTAATAGTATTAAACACCCTAGTAATATCTAGCTATAGTAATAATGCTATTCCCTAGTAATGCTATACTATCCTTACTACCTCTTTTAGCATACTTAGTACTACTTCTGTTAACCTACTAGCCTTATTACTTATTTATATATTTAGTAGTATATAGCCTTCCTTTGCTATAGTAATAATCCTTCTTATAATAGCTTCCTTAATTACTTTTCTTATTATATTTAATAGTAATATTAGCCTTTATCCCCCTAGTCTGCTTAACTCCTTAGGGGTTTTCCTAGGTTTATATAGAACTACTACCTTTACTTACTAGAAAGTAGCCGGATAGTGTCCTAAACTATAGTATGCATTTATAAGGCATATTAAATATAATATTAAGGCTGCTCTATATAGCTTAAGAAAACCTGTTAGCAGCTTGTCCGGCCCTAGGCTTTCTAACTTACTATATTCTTTATAACTTCTTTAATTTCCTCCTTTATAAACACGGGAACCACCTGATTATTACTATAGTATCTTATCTTTGCTTTTATCTCTAAACCTAGAGCCCTGGCTACAGAAGAAGGAAAGAACCTCTCTGTAAATGCCTTTGCCTTACCCTTATATATAACCTTTACTATCTCCTCCCTGCTATTATCTTCTAGCTAAGTTAGTAGTAGGACCTGTTATATCTTAGGAGCAAGTCTACTCTATAGCCAGGCCTAGCGCTCTAGGGTCTAGAGGCTCTCTTTAGACCTAGATAACTTACTAACTGCCTATTACTAATTACTTCTCTTCTCCTTTAAGATTATATAATCTTATTTTCTTATAGCTTTTATTAAGGCCTGCTATGATTCCTGTGTTTATTAATACTATTACTACCTATTAGCACGTCTTGCCTCTGCTATTATATCCTTTACTCTTTTATTTTACTAAGACGGTGGTTTGCTATGCTCTTAAGGTTATTTAGGTGCTATTATATTAGCTATCTTTATAAGTTATTAGGTAAGCTATTGGATATAGTTATTAATTTCCTATTAGTTATATAGCAGGAGCTTTAACCCCTCCTTTCTAAGCCTATTTAAAGCCTTTGCTATAATAAGGTTCTTATTTACTATCCTTTAACTCTAGACTAACCCTAGGCTGTTGCTTAATTTCTTAATTATCTTAATGCTAATAAGCTAAGGCATATGGTCGGATCTGGTGATTTCTACTAGCCTAATGAATTTAATACTAATATTATAAGTGGTCTATATATGGTTAATAGTGCTGTTCCTGCTACTATGTTCTCTCCTTATTACTTCCCTAAACGGCATAGCTAGGCTGAGTTACTACCTTATTATGAATTTTAATATCTTATTATGCCCTAAAGAGGTTTAGCTAAATCTGTCCTATAAGGGGTAGTATTGGTTAAAGTCCCTTATAAATATACTCTAGCCCTTTACTTAGGTATTATTATTATTATTATTATTCATGTACGCTAGGTAGCTAGAGCCACTAACTAGTTCATCAACTAACTTCTTAATATAGGAAAAACCCTAAGATAGGGGAGAAAACCCATATTCTTCCATATAGCTCCCGCTAAGCCTCTGGTATAGAGTCTTTATTATTATTATTCATGTACGCTAGGTAGCTAGAGCCACTAACTAGTTCATCAACTAACTTCTTAATATAGGAAAAACCCTAAGATAGGGGAGAAAACCCATATTCTTCTATATAGCTCCCGCTAAGCCTCTGGTATAAAGTCTTTATTATTTCTAACCATTAGTATAAGATATTTACCAGTTCCCTGGAACTATAGACAATGACAGAAGTATGGTTGTGCTTTATATAAAAGGTTAGTATGTTAGTAAAAACCCCTTATAAGCACCTCCCCTCCTAGTCCAGCTCTTCCTCCTCTATCCTGTTGTTTTTATTGCCTCTGGTCCCTTTCTCAGCCTTATTATTATGTATCTGCTATGCCTTACTAAGCTCCTCCGCCAACCTATACTACTAAAGTCACCTAGTTAAAAGCACCCACTTTATAATATTTAGTGCTAGCTTCTTATTATTAAGTACTACCCTAAGTTCCTGTAAATCTCTTATTATAGGCACTGCTGGAATTAGTCTTAAATGGTTATATTCTAGGCATAACAGGATAAGGTAGTAGATATCCTTATTTTCTCCCTAGTATTAACATATTAGTAAAGTTACCTTAGGCACCTATTTATTATAAAGGAAGGTATTTAGCCCTATTTTTTCCGTTTAAAGCTAAACTAGGGCTATAGATTTATGCTTAAGCAGGCTATTATAGAGCTTTGCTATCTTTTTTATGCTCTTAAAGTTAGGTTCCTTATTTGCTACTATTGCTTTTACCCGTCCTCTTCTTACCTAAGCCTTATGCCTCTGCCAGATCCACCGTTTTTCCCACTCTCTCTTTAATTCCTGTCTGGCTATAAGGCTGCTAGGGAGGGGGGGGGGGGCATTAGAAAACGCCTTATAGTAATTACATTAGCGGCCTCTTCCTTAGCGTTATAGCTATAATGCTATTAAATTACAGGCCTGCTGTATCTTCTTGCTTATGCTACTATCCTTAAGTCTTTAGTAAAATCATTATTTAATATAATTAAGGTACAAATCCACCGGCAGTACTACTGCTTTTATCTTTAAGAGTATTACTAGTATTGCCTTATATGCCCCTATAACCCGCCTTAAGCATTTGTTTTGTTCCCTTATAAATGCCTTTACTACCCCCTGTGCTACCCCTTCTAGCTTACTATGGGTATGGTATATCCTAGCTTTATAGGCTATTATGCTTCTTATTACCTACGTATAAAGGGATCTCGCACACTTTAGTCGGCATTCCTACGTAAATATAGCCAGTGCTATAAGTGCTAACTTCTGCTATAACAATTTAGTATTTACCTTCTTTATATAGGTTAACTAAAAAAGCTTCTAGTGAATCTAAACCCCTAGAAATCGCGCTAATTATATCGGTTGTATTATTACTCTTTTAAGTCAGATTGTTATTATAATCGCCTGCCTCTTTCTTATAAAGTATATTAGCTTGCTCTTTCCTAGGTTAAACCTTAGCTTATACTCCTTTAACCACTCCTTACATATTCTCTAGGCTCTTTCTAGTTATACTTTTATCTCCTCTGCCGTTTTTCTATATATTATAATGTTTATATTATCTAAGAACCCTAATGTTAACATTGATTCCGCTGCTACTAGTCTTTAATATAATAGCATAATATAGAGTAAGAAGAGGATAGGAGACGCTAGCGACCCTTGTAGAACCCCTGCAGTGACTTAGATTTCCTTAGTAATATGTCTATTAAATACTAATTATGCTCTTCTTTCTAACGTAAAGCCCTGTGCCTATCTGGCCATCTACCCTAGTAGTCCTAACTCCTTTATAGTGCGGATTAATTATTTATGGCTAATAGTATTAAACGCCCTAGTAATATCTAGCTATAGTAATAATGCTATCCCCTAGTAATGCTATGCCGTCCTTATAACCTCTTTTAGCATGCTTAGTGCTACCTCTGTTAATTTACTAGCCCTGTTGCCTATCTGTATATTTAGCAGTATATAGCCTTCCTTTACTATAATAGTAATTCTCCTTATAATAGCTCCCTTAATTACTTTACCTATTATGTTAAATAGTAATATTAGCCTCTACCCCCCTGGTCTGCCTAACTCCTTAGGGGACTTCCTAGGTTTATATAGAACTATTACCTTTACTTGTTAGAAGAAGGCTAGATAATATTCTAAACTATAGCAAGTATTTATAAGGCGTGTTAAACATAATATTAGGGCTACTTTATATAGCTTAAGGAAACCTATTAGCAGCTTGTCTAGTCCTAAGGCTTTCTAACTTACTATATTCTTTATAATCTCTTTAATTTCCTTCTTTATAAACACAGGAACTGCTTAATTATTATTATAGTATCTTATCCCCTCCTCTGCCTCTAGACCTAAAGCCCTAGCTATAAATAAAGGGAAGAACCTCTCTGCAAATGCCCTTGCCTTACCCTTATATATAACCTTTACTATCTCCTCCCTACTGTTATTTCCTAGCTAGGTTAGTAGTAGGACCTGTTGCCTTTTAGGAGGAAGTCCACTCTATAGCCAGGCCTAATACTCTAGGGTCTAAAGACTTCCTTTAGACCTAAATAACTTGCTAACTGCCTATTACCAGCTACTTCTCTTCTTCTTTAAGATAATATAATTCTGTTTTTTTATAGCTTCCGTTAAGGCCTGCTATACTTCCTATGTCCGTTATTACTACCACTGCCTATTAGCATGTCTTACCTCTGCTATTATATCCCTTACCCTTTTATTTCACTAAGGCTGTAGTTTACTATGCCCTTAAGGTTGCTTAAGTGCTGCTATATTAGCTATCTCTATAAGCTATTAAGTAAGCCACTGTATATAGTTATTAATTTCTTACTAGTTATATAGCAGAAGCTCTAACCCCTTCTTTTTAAGCCTGTTTAAAGCCTTTATTATAATAAGGTTCTTATCTGCTGTTCTTTAACCCCGGACTAACCCTAGGCTATTGCTTAATTTTTTATTTATTCTAATGCTAATAAGCTGGGGCATATGGTCAGATCTGGTGATTTCTACTAGCCTAATGAATTTAATACTAATGTCATGGGTGGTCTATGTATAGTTAATAGTGCTATCCCTACTGCTATATTCTCTTCTTATTACTTCCCTAAACAGTATAGCTAGGCCGAGTTGCCACCTTATTATGAATTCTAACATCTTATTATACCCTGGAGATATTTAGCTGAATCTGTCCTATAAGGGGTAATGTTAGTTAAAGTCCCCTATAAACACACTCCGGCCCTTTGTCTGGGTATTAGCAAAGTATTATAAAGGCGTCTGCCACTTCCTTTTATAAGCTAGGGAATAAATGTTATATATCTCTACTTTACATAGCTTAATACTGCACTAATCCTCCTCCCTCCCTATAGTCTAAAGTCTTATCTTAACCTTTTAATATATATAAATTACTATTCTTCTACTATATATTACTAATATATAGTGTTCCTAAGATAGATTTAGCGGTATACTATTATAGCCTCCTGGTTTCTAAATAGCTATTACCTTAGGGCTGACGTTATACCCTAATACTAGATATACTAGATTGCTTTTCTTCTATATATTCCAGTACATAACCTTAATTATATACTTTATTATGTGCTTTAAAGCACCCTAGTTAGGCTGGCTCCGGTATTGTTTAGCCCTCTAGTTGGTTGTAAAAAGGCTAATATTATGCCTTTCTCTGCCAGTCTCTGTTGTCCTAATCTTAGCTTATATTATTATTATTCATGTACGCTAGGTAGCTAGAGCCACTAACTAGTTCATCAACTAACTTCTTAATATAGGAAAAACCCTAAGATAGGGGAGAAAACCCATATTCTTTTATATAGCTCCTGCTAAGCCTCTGATATAAAGTCTTTATTGTTTCTAACTATTAGTATAAGATATCTGCCAGTTCCCTGGAACTACAGATAATAATAGAAGTATAGTTGTGCTTTATATAAAAGGTTAGTATGTTAGTAAAAACCCCCTATAAGCACCTCCCCTCCTAGTCTGGCTCTTCCTCCTTTATCCTGTTATTTCCGTTGCCTCTGGTCCCTTTCTTAGCCTTGTTATTATATATCTGCCATGCCTTACTAAGCTCCTCCGCCAACCTATACTGCTAAAGTTGCCTAGTTAAAAGCACCCACTTTATAATATTTAGTGCTAGCTTTTTATTATTAAGCGCCGCCCTAAGTTCCCGCAAATCTCTTATTACAGGCACTACTAGAATCGGTCTTAAATAGTTATATTCTAGGCATGACAGGATAAGGTGGTAGATATTCTCGTCTCCTCCCTAGTATTAGCATATTAGTGAAGTTACCTCGGGCACCTGTCTATTATAAAGGAAGGTATTTAGCCCTATTTTTTCCGTTTAAAGCTAAATTAGGGCTGTAGATTTATGCTTAAGCAGGCTATTATAAAGCTTTACTATCTTTTTTATGCTCTTAAAGTTAGGTTCCTTATTTACTGCTATTACTTTTGCCCGTCCTTTTCTTACCTAAGCCTTATACCTCTGCTAGATCTACTGTTTTTCCCACTCCCTCTCTAATTCCTGTCTAGCTATAAGGCTACCAGGGGAGGGGGGGGGGGGCATTAGGAAACGCCTTATAGCAATTACGTTAGCGGCCTCTTCCTTAGCGTTATAGCTATAATACTATTAAATTACAGGCCTGCTGTATCTTCTTGCCTATGCTACTATCCTTAAGTCTTTAGTGGAATTGTTGTTTAATATAATTAAGGTACAGATCCACCGGCAGTACTGCTGCTTCTGTCTCTAAGAGTATTACTAGCATTGCCTTATACGCCCCTATAACCCGCCTTAAGCATTTATTCTATTCCCTTATAAATACCTTTGCTACCCCCTATGCTACCCCTTCTGGCTTGCTGTGGGTGTAGTATATCCCAGCTCTATAGGCTATTATGCTTTATATTACCTGTGTATAAAGGGATCTTACACACTCTAGTCGGCATCCCCACGTAGATGCAGCCAGCGCTGTAAGCGCTAATTTCTGCCGTAACAATTTAGTATTTACCTTTTTTATATAGGTTGACTAACGAAGCTTTTAGTAAATCTAAACCCCTAGGAATTGCGCTGATTGTGTTAGTTGTATTATTGCTCTTCTAAGTCGGATTGTTATTATAATTGCCTGCCTCTTCTTTATAAAGTGTATTAGCTTGCTCTTTTCTAGGTTAAACCTTAGCCTATACTCCTTTAACCACTCTTTACATATTCTCTAGGCTCTTTTTAGTTATACTTTTGTCTCCTCTACTGTTTTTCTATATATTATAATGTTTATATTATCTAAGAACCCTAACGTTAACGTTAATTCCGCTGCTGCTAGTCTTCTATATAGTAGCGTGATATAAAGCAGAAAGAAGATAAGAAATGCTAGCGACCCTTGCAGAACCCCTGTAGTAACTTAGATTTCCTTAGTAATATGTCTATTAAACACTAATTATGCTTTCCTTTCTAACGTAAAGCCCTATGCCTATCTAGCCATCCACCCTGGCAGTCCTAACTCCTTTATAGTGCAGATTAATTATTTATAGCTAACAGTGTCGAATGCCCTAGTAATATCCAGCTATAGTAATAATGCTATTCCCTAGTAATGCCACGCCGTTCTCACAACCTTTTTTAGCATGCTTAGTGCTATCTCTATTAATTTGCCAGCCCTGTTGCCTATCAATATATCCGGTAGTATATAGCCTTCCTTTACTGCAATAGTAATTCTCCTTATAATAGCTCCCTTAATCACTTTACCTATTGTGTTTAATAGCAATATTAGCCTCTACCCCCCCGGTCTGCCTAACTCCTTAGGGGACTTCCTAGGTTTGCATAAAACTATTACCTTTACTTGTCAGAAGGAGGCCGGATAATATCCCAAGCTGCAGTAAGCATTTATAAGGCGTGTTAAACACAATATTAGGGCCGCTTTATATAGCTTAAGGAAACCCGTTAGCAGCTTGTCCAGTCCTAGGGCTTTCTAACTTACTATATTCTTTATAACCTCTTTAATTTCCTCCTCTATAAACACAGGAACTGCCTAATTATTGTTATAGTATCTTATCCCCTCTTTTACCTCCAGACCTAGAGCCCTAGCTATAAATAGAGGGAAGAACCTCTTTGAAAATACCCTTGCCTTACCCTTATATATAACCTTTACTATCTCCTCCCTGCTATTATCTCCTAGCCGGGTTAGTAGTAGGACCTGTTACCTTTTAGGAGAAAGTCCACTCTATAGCCAGGCCTAACGCTCTAAGGTCTAAAGACTCCCTTTAGACCTAGATAACTTACTAACTACCTATTGCCAGCTACTTCTCTTCTCCTCTAAGATAATATAATCCTGTTTTTTTATAGCTTTTATTAAGGCCTGCTACACTTCCTATGTCTGTTATTACTACTACTGCCTATTAGCATGTCTTGCCTCTACTATTACATTCCTTACCCTTTTATTCTACTAAGGCTGTGGTTTACTATGCCTTTAAGGTTGCTTAGGTACTACTATATTAGCTATCTCTATAAGCTATTAGGTAAGCTACTGTGCATAGTTATTGATTTCTTGCCGGTTGTATAGCAGAAGCTCTAACCCCTTCTTTTTAAGCCTGTTTAAAGCCTCTGCTATAATAAGGTTCTTATCTGCTATCCTCTAACCCCGGACTAACCCTAGGCTATTGCTTAATTTCTTATTTGTCCTAATGCTAATAAGCTAGGGCATATGGTCGGATCTGGCGATTTCCACTAGCCTAATGAATTTAATACTAACGTCGTGGGTGGTCCACGCATAGTTAATAGTACTGTCCCTGCTATTATGTTCTCTCCTTATTACTTCCCTAAACGGCGTAGCTAGGCCGAGTTGCCACCTTATTATGAATTCTAACATCTTATCGTGCCCCGGAGATGTTCGGCCGAATCTGTCCCACAAGGGGTGTAATCTTAGCTTATAAGTTTATCTTATAGAAGGGCCCCTTAGTTATATACTCCTTCCTCTTAGCTGCCTTTCTATTAGTCCCCTGGTTTCTTCTCCCTAATAACCCTTGCCTATAGTAGCTATTATAACCTCCGACTAATGATTACAGAAGAATAGCAGCCTTATAGCATAAGCCTCCCTGGCCTGCTGCTATTTCTTATTACTTACTAAGCATAGTTAAGACTATACTAGATATACCCCTGTATAATTTAGGCATCTCTCCTATACCTTACTTATTAATATTAGGCAAGTTCTCTCTCTCTTAGGGTATTTTCTAGTAGCATACCTGTTGTATCTTGCTTTCTCCTTATAGTATTTAGCAATATATCTAATCTTATAGTAGTTATAATATTGCTTTAGGTGGATTATCTTGTTATATAGCTTAGTGTTAAAAATCTCTACTTAGTATATTATTCCCCTATGGCATAGTTAGTTCGCTGCCTTAGTGCCCTTAATACTAACTACTAATAGTGCCCTTATTACTGTTCCTCTTAGCTTCTATACTATTATCTTTACTATATTTAATTTATTCTCCTTTTTAATGTTCTTCCTTATATCCTTAATTATAATATGGTTTGTTAATTATATTAGGAATCCCTTAATAATCACACTAAACATCTTCCTATTTACTTCCGCCTTAGGTCTAAAGGCAACTCCTACCTAGGCTATGTTTTCCTTCTATTTCCTCCCTGTTTCTATAAATATAATAACTATATCTTTACTTTATAATTAGCATACTGCTACTGCCTCCTCTATACTAATAGCGCTATTTACTACCTTTATAATCTCTCCTAGCAATCTATTCCTAACTGCCTTACTAATAGTACTTCCCTTTACTAGTGCTTCCTAGTAATAGCGGGCTGGTATTGCTATACCCTCTGTTTAGGCTAAAGGTATTATTATATTCTGCCCTATAACTCTATAAGCTATAATATTTACCTAAGTCCCCCTAACTACTAATTTAGTCCTATAAACAGCCTTTATTGCCTCCTTAACCGCCTTTTTAACTATGGTTTCTACTCTACTACTAACCGCTTTTATAATTAAGGCCTATAGGCCTTTTGTGTTAGTTCTTACTTAGGCTATCTTCCCTCTTATATTTATAGTAATTTATATAAAAGTTCTAATAAAAGCCTATACTTTTATTATTTTTACCTTTAAAATAACTTTTATTATTAATTCCTTTAGTAATTTTATTTTATTCTTTAGTTTTTCCTACACTATTATTACTTTAGGATTCTCTCCTTAATATTATGTTTCTTCCTAAGTAGTGCCTTATCCTTTATTAGTCGCGGATCTATATAAAAATTTATTAATTATTACACCCCTTATGCTGCTTACTCCCCTTATATAATACGCTATTGCTAGGGGGGGTAATTAATAATAAGGAATCCGATTCTATGCTTCTTTTCCGTTTTAGGCGTAATACCGCGTCGTTCTAGCAGCCATTTGCAATTGGGAGCTATTATAAGAAGGATTTTTACTTAGGTATTAATAAAGTATTATAAAGGCGTCTACTACTCCCTTTTATAAGCCGGGGAATAAATATTATATACCTTTACTTTATATAGCTTAATACTATATTAATCCTCCCCCCTTTCTATAGTCTAAAATCCTGTCTTAACCTTTTAATATATATAAATTACTATTCTTCCGCTATATATTACTAATATATAGTGCCCTTAAAATAGATTTAGTAGTATAATTATTGTGAGGTATAGCTAGATATAAGAAGGCATGCCTAATTATA
>AFQZ01001079.1:0-17573 GCA_000222935.2 Aciculosporium take MAFF-241224
CACCTACTATTATATCTAAATTATTTAGGTTATCCTTATCCTAATTACTACCCTCCTCCGGTTTGCCTAAATTAAAACCTACTGTTATATTTAAATTATTTAGGTTATCTTTATCCTAGTTATTACTCTCCTTTAGTTTGCCTGTTATTTACACCCTAACTAGGTTTATAGTATTAGCTCCTAGCTTTTAAACTATCTTTAATATCCCTTAAATTAGGCAAAATATATAACCTACTAGCTATTCTCCTTTTCTTTAATTTTAGTCCTGTTAAAATAAAGTATCTAAATAACCTGCTTATATACCTAGGTAATAGCATAAGTAATAGTTAAAAAGGCATAATGTTTCTGCTTATCTTGCTTATCTTTTAAATATCTCCTAAGAGGCTGTAAAATACTCTAAATTCTTATAATTTATAAGAATTATAAATAGCTAGGCTATACTCCTTAGCTTAGCTAACCATACCTTTAGATAGGAAATAATACTAAAGAGCTTCTTATTATAAATTATATAATTCCGCTATATAGCTATTAGCTATATTAAGTAGTATGCTACTAGCCTTTATACTCCCTTTAAATTATATTAGAAGAGGCATCTGCCTATAGCCTTATTAGAGAAGTTAGCCTTTACTTACATCTTTAAATCAGGGTCTTATTATATAAGAATTAAGAATAAAATAAAGGCAGCTTTAAGCACTTAAAATACCTTTTTATATTCTAAGGACTAGTAAAACCTAGCAGCCTTCTTAGTAAGGTTAGTTAAAGGGCTTATAAGGTCTAAGAAGTTATTAATAAACTCCTAATAAAAATTTATAAAGTCTAAAAAGCTTTATACTTTATAAACTATTTAAAGGGGCTCTTAATTCTAAATAGCTATAATCTTCTTTAGGTTAGAGCAGATAGCCTTTTTAGCTTTTATAATAAAACCTAGGTACTTTATCTTTATAACTATAAATACATACTTATTAATATCTAAGTATAGTCTAATATATTTTAGTTATTATAGAACCTCTTATACTTTTACTATATAGTCTTTCTTAAAGCCTTTAGTGTAAATAAGGATATTATCTAAATAAGCTATTATAAAGTCTCCTAATATATTCCCTAAGGCATTATTAATATATTATTAAAAAGTAGTAGGCACTCTTACTAAACTAAAAGGGCAAACTAGCTACTTAAAGAGTTTAAATGACATTTAAAATACTATTAACTGCTTATCCCCTTTAGTAACCTATAGCTTATAAAAGGCTATATAGATATTAAGCTTAGTAAAGTATTTTACTTTAGCTAGAAAGTAAAGGGTCTTCTTAATTAAAAAAAGAGGGTACTTATTCTAAGCTATAACTTTATTTAATACGTAATAGTTTATATAAAATTACTAACCTCTTCCTGCCTTTTTAATAAGTAAAACTAAAGCCCTAGCTAATAAAGAGCTAGCTTATATTTAACCTTTATTTATAAGATTTATAATTTGCTTTTATATCTTTAAAAGCTACTCCTAAGGTATATTATATAAGGAAGCCTAAGGAAGCTTAAAGTTTATACTATTAGGGTTTTTTTATAAATAAATATAATAGTCTATAATCTCTTTATATAATAATAATATATTTGCCTTTTCCTTATTAAATAAGTCTTTAAAATCCTAGAGCTTTTTTAGTAAGTGGTCTAAAAGCATTCTAACTAGGTCTGGTTTAGGTATAGTAATATTAAGTATTATAGTTATATTTTATAAGTTAGTAGCTAAGAACTATATATTTTTTTCTTTTCTTACTACTACTTATTATACTATTCTAGTATATATAAAGCCTAATACTATAATTATTAGAGTTATTATCTTTCTAGTAGATATTACTTACACTTAAAAGTTTCCTAATAACTAAACTATAAGTAACTCTTAGGCTATATAAATTATAATATTATATTACTTTAATTATAAGGTTCCTAAGATATATAACTAAGTAAGGCCTAGGATTATATATATTAAGACTAGAAAACTTTAGCTGTTTATATTAATAGTGTAGGTAACGCTCAGGTTATAAGTATGCTGCAGCACAAATGTAGGGGGGGGGGTTCAATAATCAATTCATCTATATCTTAAAGAAAGGGGAAGCAGGCTATGATACAGAGGTATGGTGTTGTAGCTATAGTATAGCCCTATGTTACATGACCTGTAATCTAGCTAATTAGGGTGCATGCATTCTGTGTGTAACCTATACTTCCTAGTTAATATGGCGTATCCCTTCTATTATCTATATAAGCGATTCTAACACTTGTAAATTCTCTCTTTATTAAAGAAGAAGAGGAATTGCTTTAAAAATGCATAAAACGCCCCAAATAACCAAATATTAATAAACCGGTAATAAAGCGAAAAACATCCTCTAAATAAATGACTTTTGTTAGTCTAGGCCGAATGGTTATGGGGGCAAAGAGTATTATAGGGGGGGGGGAGCCAAAGAGTGTAATTTCCGCGTTTAATCCTACTAAATTAGGCGCTTATAATTGCGTTTGAATTCATTAAATTTAAGCTCTTTATTGGGCGCTTAATTTGTTATTGGATTTAGTAAGGAATTGGGACTTTTCTAACCTTTGGCGGCTCTGGTAGCGGCTTCCGCAGCAATTCTTATAATAGGTCTTTTAACCCATCCTTCTACATAAATTTAGACTTTATTTCTTGTTATAAAGGTCTTAAGAGCTTTGTTTAGTAAAGCTTTTGTTATTATATCTACAGGATTATTATTACTATTAATCCAGCAGATCTTAGCTACTTCCCTCCTCTTATATAACTGCTATAAAGCTATAATATTAATTATTAGCCTCTTTTCCTTTATTATCCCTAGCTTAATAATATACTTATATAGTAAGAAAAAGTTAGTATATATAATTATTAGGATTCTTAGCTTATTAATTTAGTTAGTAATGATATTTAAAGTAGTGCTTATTATATAGGTAATATTAATACCTTAAACCATCCTATATAGCTCAGAAGCTAATGTACTTCTTATAACTCTTTTAGATTTTATTAAGCTATATATTACAATATTTCCTCTAAGGGTGAATTTAAAGGTATTATTATTTTTCCTTTTATTACCTAGGATAATTATATAGCTTAGTTAAGAGCTAAGGTCTTTATTATTTATAAAAGAACTATTAATAAAGATATAAAGAGCAGCGTTTTCTAGTAAGAGAGATATATATTAAAGTCTATAGTCTTAATTATTAATTTGCTATTAAAGTCTTTTATTAAGCTTTAAAACATTATTAGATTCTAGATGTTAGACTTAGGCAGTAACAGAAAGATTATAAGATGCTTTAGGTTAATATATTAGAGTAATATATGCTCCTTATGCTTGCTGTTTAATATATTTCGCTTAGTTAGTTAGGTTATTAACTTATGATAGCTTCCTTCCTTATGCCTTTTATTGTAAAAAGAAGGTGTTATTATTAACTTCGCTTAAAATGCAACTATTAAACATTAATAGTATTAAAATCGTTAACCTCTCTTTTGGCTTTTTAAGAAATTTGGCGTTTTTTAACTTAACCTCTTTATAATTAAAAAACTTAGTACTACTAAGACCTAAGGTATTATTAGTTTGCATTTTAATGATTTTAAAACACAAGCTTTTACTAGAAGAAATAAGAAAATAAGGGTCATATATAAAGGTTATTATCTGTAGTTTATAACAATAATAATTAAAATACGTTAACTACTAATGTATGCCAGCCTCTGCTATTCTGTATAGCAGCTTAATTATAACCATAATAATGCCTAGCGGGTAAAGGTATGTAATTTGCACGGGAAGCTTTATAAGAATTATGCAATTAAGCTTTATTTATAACTGCATATATGCTTAGGTAATATCTCTTAGCTAAACCGTAATGCCTTTCTTTTTTAATAAGGGAGCGAGGGTAATAATAAGCCTTTAACTAGCTCTCTAAATTATTAGGGACTGTGTGAGAATAACCTCTTTTCCACAGTCGCTATGGCCTTAGATAACATATTATGACTTTTTATATAGGGAGTTAGTTGCCTTGCCTTTAACTTCTCTTATTATTTATAAGCTAAAGAGTCTTTTACCTCTATGCCTTTATAGGTTAAATTTTATAAATTTAAATACATTCCTTGCTAGCAAAGCATTAATCTCTGCTTTATTAGAGAATTTAAAAGGTTCTCTAGGTGTATTAATTTTTCCTTACATGCAAAGGTTAATTATAAGTTAAAAATCAGCCTTTTCTTTCTTAGTAAGAAAAGCCTTTGCTTAAGGGTGTTTCTAGGGTCTTTTATATCCTCTTTATAGTAAAGTTATTAGGTTATCAGGGGGGTTCTTATAATTTTTATTACCTTAAACCAGGTCTTTCTTATAAACTAGGTCTTTTTTATAAGAAGATTTTACCTCTAGTAAGGTTATATATAGTTTAATGACTATAAACTAAACCTTTATAGGGCTATAAGGTATCTTAATAATATAAGTCTCTCCTTTTATTAAGAGAAGCTTATAAGGGCTAGTTTATCTGCCTTTTTTATAATAAACTTATATATTAGAATTTAAGGGAAGAGTATATATAGGTAGGGTTATTAGGCTATTATAGGTGTTAAGAGCATTATGGACTTAGCACCTTATAAGACTATGCCTTGTTTTATTCATTGCTTTTTAAATTGTCTTAGCTCTTTAGGCAACTATAAAGCTTAGGGGGGAATTATTTATTATCCTTAGATAGGTTCTAAAGACTAAGAGGGTAGGAAGAAGGCTATTTAGACTGGCAGAGTTATTAACTGCTTTAATAGCTATTTATAGTATTTGCTCTTTTAGGAGAAGACTATTAGCTTTAGTCTTAATAATATTGTATGCTTTATAAAAAGGGGCATAATATTGCTTAAGTTTTCTAATACTATTGTGAGCCTTAACAGGAACTTTGTTAATATTAATTAATAACAGTCGAGCTAAATACCTAAATTCACTAGAAGCGAAATTCCTTCTAGCATTATAAACTATCTAGTCTAGGGGTCTAAGATATGTGTTAATTTAGCACTCTTTAAGGGCATTCTAGATATCTTAAGCTTTTTATTATTAGGGTCTAAGAAAGCAGGTAGCTTAAAATAATATTACTAAATCTATAACGTATAGGACCGGCTTCTTATTAATTTGCATAATATTAATAAGGACCTTATAGTTAAATTTAAGATTATCTTTAAGAGTGAATTTAAATCTGCTTAAAGCTTTTGCGTTTATTTAGCATTAATGGCAAGCATATATAATTCTTCTTATGTTAGCCTTGTTAAATTCTTCACCAGCCCTGGTAAGAAGGTTATTTAATTAGTTGATTAACGGATAACTAAATCAACGATAAAGTTAACGGATTTTGGCTTTAAAAAGCATAAAAATAGCAGGTTTTTAAGAACTAGCTATCTACTAAGGATGTCCCTATTTCCTGATAATAAGTACCTTCTTATCTTCTTAGATTAGAAGATTCTTAAGATTGTTAAGTTTAACACCTATTTTATCCATATTTATAATAGAATATAAAAACAGTATAGCACTATTAAGCATATAAAAAGGTATTATACTAAAAATCGTTAAAAGCTTTAAAATACTAGTAGAAGTTATAGTACTAGCTTTAAAGGTAATAGTCCTTTAGTTAGAAGAATGCTTAATTGTAAGGTTCTTTATAATCTTTATTAGAGCGTTAACTTGGCCTTAGCTAGTAGTTAAAATTCCTAATGCTCTTATATCTAGGAGTATACCGTAGAATATATCCGCTATATATCTTGTATTCATAAGATACACATATTGTTAAGGTTGTTTATTAGTATTATAGTTATAGAGGTCCTTAAGAAATAAGGCATGTTTAAAAGCATTATTCTGCAAGAAGTTCACAGTTAATACTAAAAAAAATAGGGGATTTAGTGCTTATATAAAGAATACTATAAAGGAGAGAGTATTACAAGCCTCTTTATCATCTGGTTTCTCTTTTTTATTAGTAGTAAGGAAAGCGGCATTCTAAGCGGCTTTTTTATATTTATTCTTACTGCTATTATTAGTAGTAGTAAGTTGGGCCATTTTGCCTTTATAGGCCTATAGGAATGCATAGTATTGGCATTCAGAGGGTAGTTTTTAGTGTTTTTTGTTATTTTATTAAGTTGCTTTTACTTTTTTCTACTTAGAGGCAGGATAGTTAGTTGACTAGTATTCTTCTTTATAGCAGATAAAGCATTTCTTTAAGCTCGCTCTAGCTTGAGGTTTTTTATAATATATAGCTTATAAATACCGTCGGTCTGTAAACATTACTATGTTAGTGTTTTAGTTTATAAACTAGGTAATAAGGGTATTATTGTTAGTATTTATTAGTAACTGACTTATAGAGGTTAGTGGTATGTCCATTGCTAAGAGGCAATTTTAAAGATTACTAACAAATCCTTTAAAGGTTGGCATATTCCTGAATTTTATATTATAAAAATCGTTATTATTTTCTATTACTTGTTATACTTAATAAAGAAGAATTATATCTTATTTAAGAGGGTTATAAAGGCTATTAAATATCTTTATAAGTTAGTTAAGAAGAATTTTTAAGCATTCTAACTTATTCTTTATTAGATGTTTTATAATAATATAGCAAAGGCATAGATTAGTAAATTGTGTTTTATAGAAGCTCTTATTCTCAGGTGTTTTAAAGTAATTCCTAATGTTCTAAGTTATCTCCTTAAATAGGATTGTCTTTACTTTAAAGTATTTAAGAAAGTATATATAAGCTTTACCTTAAAGTATAATAGGGAAGGCTTTTAAGTAAAGTAAGGGGGAAACTCCTGCTTAAGAAAATTTCTCTTTAAAATATAGTAACTTCTTATTAATAAAGTTGTACACTTCTTTAGAATATTATTCTTTTTTCTAGTAAAGTCTTTTAAGAGTATTAAGGGCTTTTTAATTACTATTAGAAAGTGTTTTAGTTAGGGTTTATAGTTCTAGGGGAGGGTCTTTAGTTAAATAAAAATCTTTATTATTAGAGTCCTTGTTATTATTATTATTATTATTATTTATGTACGCTAGGTAGCTAGAGCCACTAACTAGTTCATCAACTAACTTCTTAATATAGGAAAAACCCTAAGATAGGGAAGAAAACCTATATTCTTCTATATAGCTCCTGCTAAGCCTCTAATATAAAGTCTTTATTATTTTTAACTATTAGTATAAGATATCTGCCAGTTCCCCCGGAACTGTAGATAATAATAAAAGTGTGGTTATGCTTTATATAAAAGGTTAGTATGTTAGTAAAAACCCCTTATAAGTACCTTCCCTTTTAATCTAGCTCTTTCTCCTTTATTTTATTATTTCCATTACCTCTAGTCCTATTCTTAGCCTTAATATTACAAATCTGCCACGCCTTATAAAGCTCCTCTGCTAACCTGTACTACTAAAGTTGCCTAGTTAAGAGCACCTACTTTATAATATTTAGTGCTAGCTTTTTATTATTAAGCGCTGCTCTAAGTTCCCGCAGGTCTCTTATTATTAGCACTGCTAGAATTAGCCTTAGATGGTTATATTTTAGGTATAATAGGATAAGGTAGTAAATATCCTTATCTCCTCCCTAGTATTAACATATTAGTAATATTACCTTAGGCACCTATCTGTTATAAAGAAAGGTATTTAGCCTTATTTTTTCTATTTAAAGCTGTACTAAGGCTATAGATTTATGCTTTAGCAGGCTATTATAAAGCCTTGCTATCTTTTTTATACTCTTAAAGTTAGGTTCCTTATTTATTACTATTACTTTTGCCTGTTCTCTTCTTACTTAAGCCTTATGCCTTTGTTATATCCACTGTTTTTCCTACTCCCTCTCTAATTTCTATCTAGCTATAAGGCTGCTAGGGAGGGGGGGGGGGGCATTAGGAAACGCCTTATAGTAATTACGTTAGCAGCCTCTTCCTTAGTATTATAGCTATAATGCTATTAAATTACAGGCCTGTTATATCTTCTTACCTATGCTATTATCCTTAAGTCTTTAGTGGAATCATTATTTAATGTAATTAAGGTATAAATCTACTAGTAGCACTGCTGCTTCTGTCTTTAAGAGTATTACTAGCGTTGCCTTATACGCCCCTATAACCCGCCTTAAGCATTCATTCTATTCCCTTACAAATGCCTTTACTACCCCCTATGCTACCCCTTTTAGCTTATTATAGGTATAGTATATCCTAGCTCTATAAGCTATTATGCTTCTTATTACCTATATATAAAGGGATCTTATATACTTTAGTTAGCATCCTTATATAAACACAGCTAGCACTATAAGTGCTAACTTCTACTGTGATAATTTAGTATTTACCTTCTTTATATAGGTTAACTAATAAAGCTTCTAGTAAATCTAAACCCCTAGGAAGCGCGCTAATTATGTTGGTTGTATTATTACTCTTCTAAGTTAGATCGTTATTATAATCGCCTGCCTCTTCCTTATAAAGTATATTAGCTTGCTCTTCCTTAGATTAAACCTTAGCCTGTACTCCTTTAACTACTCCTTATATATTCTCTAGGCTTTTTTTAGTTATACTTTTGTCTCCTCTACTGTTTTTTTATATACTATAATGTTTATATTATCTAAGAACCCTAATATTAATATTAATTCCGCCGCTACTAGTCTTTAATATAGTAGTATAATATAGAGCAGAAAGAGAATAGGAGACGCTAGTAACCCTTACAGAACCCCTGCAGTAACTTAGATTTCCTTAGTAATACGTCTGTTAAACGCTAATTATACTCTCCTTTTTAATATAAAGCCCTGTGCCTATCTGGCTATTTACCCTAGCAGTCCTAACTCCTTTATAGTGTAAATTAATCGTTTATAGCTAATAGTATTAAATGCCCTAGTAATATCTAGCTATAGTAATAATACTATCCCCTAGTAATACTATGCTATTCTTAAAACCTCTTTTAGTATGCTTAGTGCTACCTCTGTTAATCTGCCAGCTCTGTTGCCTATTTGTATATTTAGTAGTATATAGCCTTCCTTTGCTGTAATAATAATCTTCCTTATAATAGCTCCCTTAATTACTTTTCCTATTATATTTAATAGTAATATTAGCCTCTATCCCCCTAGTCTGCCTAACTCCTTAGGGGTCTTCCTAGGTTTGCATAGAACTACCACCTTTGCTTGCTAGAAGGTGGCTAGATAGTGTCCTAGACTATAGTATATATTAGTAAGACGTGTTAAATACAATATTAGGGCTGCTTTATATAGCTTAAGGAAACCTATTAGTAGCTTATCTAGCCCTAGGGCTTTTTAACTTGCTGTATTCTTTATAACTTTTTTAATTTCCTCCTCTATAAACATAGAAGCCACCTGATTATTACTATAGTATCTTATCTCTGCCTCTATCTCTAGACCTAAAGCCCTAGCTACAGATAAAGGAAAGAACCTTTCTGTAAATGCCTTTGCCTTACCCTTGTATATAACCTCTACTGTCTCCTCCCTACTGTTATCTCCTAGTTAAGTTAGTAGTGGGACCTGTTATATCTTAGGAGGAAGTCCACTTTATAGCCAGGCCTAGCACTCTAGGGTTTAGAGGCTCCCTTTAGACCTAGATAACTTACTAACTGCCTATTGCCAACTACTTCTCTTCTCCTTTAAGATTATGTAATCCTGTTTTCCTATAGCTTCTTTTAAGGCCTGCTATAATTCCTATGTCTATTAATACTACTACTGCTTATTAGCACGTCTTATCTCTATTATTACATCCTTTACCCTTTTATTTTACTAAGGCTGTGGTTTGCTATGCCCTTAAGGTTATTTAAGTGCTATTATATTAGCTATCTCTATAAGTTACTAGGTAAGCTAATTTATATAGTTATTAATTTCCTATTAGTTACTTAGCAGGAGCTCTAACCCCTCCTTTCTAAGCCTGTTTAAAGCCTCTGCTATAATAAGGTTCTTATCTGCTGTCCTTTAACTCTGGACTAACCCTAGGTTGTTGCTTAATTCCTTACTTATTCTAATGCTAATAAGCTAAGGCATATGGTCAGATCTAGCAATTTCCACTAGCTTAATAAATTTAATACTAACGTTATAAGTGGTCTATATATAGTTAATAGTGCTGTCCTTACTACTATGTTCTCTTTTTATTACTTCCCTAAACGGCATAGCTAGGCCGAGTTGCTACCTTGTTATAAATTCTAATATCTTATTATGTCCCTAAGAGGTTCGGCCGAACCTATCCTATAAGGGGTGGTATTAGTTAAAGTCCCCTATAAACACACTCTAGCCCTTTGCTTAAGCATTAGCAAAGTGTTATAAAGGCGTCTGCCACTCCCTTTTATAAGCTAGAGAGTAAATATTATATACCTTTACTTTATATAGTTTAATACTATATTAATCCTCCCCCCTCCCTATAGTTTAAAGTCCTGTCTTAACCTTTTAATATATATAAATTACTATTCTTTTACTGTATATTACTAATATATAGTGCCCTTAAGATAGATCTGGTAGTATACTATTATAACCTCCTAGTTCTTAGATAGCTATTACCTTAGGGCTAACATTATGCCCTAACACTAAATATACTAAATTACTTTTCTTTTATATATTCTAGTATATAACCTTAATTATATACTCTATTATGTGCTTTAGAGCACCCTAGTTAGGCTAGCTCTAGTATTATTTTGCCCTCTTGTTAGTTGTAAAAAGGCTAGTATTATGCCTTCCTCTGCTAGTCTCTATTATCCTAATTATAGCTTATAGGTTTATCTTATAGAAGGGCCCTTTAGTTATATGCTTCTTCCTCTTAGCTGCCTTTCCATTAGTCCCCTAGTCTTCTCTCTATAATAACCCTTGCCTATAGCAGCCGTCGCAACCTCTGGCTAATGGCCGTGGAAGAATAGCAGCCTTATGGCATAAGCCTCCCTAGCCTGCTACTATTTATTATTGCTTACTAAGCATAGCTAAGACCATGCTAGGTATGCCCCTGTATAATTCAGGTATCTCTCCTATACCTTATTTATTAATATTAAGTAAGTTCTCTTTCCCTTAGGGTATTTTTTAGTAGTATACCTGCCATATCTTACTTCCTCCTTATAGTACCTAGTAATATGCCTAATCTTATAGTAGTTATAATATTGCTTTAGGTGGATTATCTTGTTATATAGCTTAGCATTAAAAATCTCTGCTTAGTATATTATTCCCCTGTGGCATAGGCAGTTCGCTGCCTTAGTACCCTTAATACTAACTACTAGTAGTGCCCTTATTACTAATCCCTTTAGCTTTTATACTATTATCTTTACTATATTTAAACTATTCTCCTTTTTAATATTCTTCCTTATATTCTTAATTATAATATAGTTTATTAATTATATTAGGAATCCCTTAATAATTACACTAAATATCTTTCTATTTACTTCTGCCTTAGGTCTAAAGGTAACTCTTACCCAGGCTGTGTTTTCCTTTTATTTCCTTTCTGCTTTAGTAAATATAATAACTATATCTTTACTCTGTAGTTAGTATACTACTACTGTCTCCTTTATACTAATAGCACTATTTACTGCCTTTATAATCTCCCCTAGTAATCTGTTCCTAACTGCCTTACTAATAATGTTTCCCTTTACTATTACTTCCTAGTAATAGCAGGCTAGTATTGCCATACCCTCTGTTTAGGCTAGAGGGATTATTATCTTCTACCCTATAACTCTATAAGCTATAATAGTTACCTAAGTCCCCCTAACTACTAATTTAGTCCTAGGAATAGCCTTTATTGCCTCCTTAACTGCCTTTTTAACTATAGTTTCTACCTTACTATTAACTGCCTTTATAATTAAAGCCTATAGGCCTTTTATGCTAGTTCTTATTTAGGCTATTTCTTCTCCTATATCTATAGTAATTTATATAATAGTTTTAATAAAAGCCTATACTTTTATTATTTTTACCTTTAGAATAACTTTTATTATTAATTTCTTTAATAATTTTATTTTATTCTTTAGTTTTTCTTATACTACTACTACTCCAGGATTCTCTCCTTAAGGCTGTATTTCTTCCTAGGTAGCGCCCTGTTTTTCATTAGTTGCGGATCTATATAAGAATTTATTAATTATTATGCCCCTTACGCTGCTTACTCCCCTTATATAATACGCCATTACTAGGGGGGGTAATTAATAATAAGGAATCTGATTCCGTGCTTCTTTTTTGTTTTAGGCGTAATACCGCGTTATATCCGCGGTGTTTTCAAGACAGATTAAGCTTTGCCTTAGAGTCCTTGTTATTAGAAAGTTTAAGTTATTAAATCTCTTTTCCTTTTCTAGTTACTTTTTTTAGTAAAGGTTTATATTTTATATTAGGGTTAATGTTTAAGATATTAATAAGATTTTTAAAGACATTTAATCTTAATCCTCTGGCTGTTTTAATACTATTATTATTAAGGTAATCATAAAGGGTATACTTAAGGTTGTTATTAATTTTATTAAAAGTATCCTTTATTTAATTTTTATAGTCCTGCTAGAAGTTAATAAGGAGATTATGCCCTTTTCCTTTGTTAAGAATGTAGTAGTTAATTATATATATAATACGGTTATTAATCTGTTGTTTAGTAGCTATATTAATATTAATGTTATTAACTAACTTAGTCTAATTCTAGGATAGAATTAAATAGTGCTTATAAAGTTTTTAGGGAAGAGTGCTCTTTAGAAGTTCTCTTTTATAGATATCTTTTTAGAGTTATTTATTCAAATTATCTATTTTTCCTTAGCTTAAAGATATTTTAGTGTTTTAGGCTTTATGTTTAGTACTAGTTAAAGCAGTTAGCATTAGTTAATTCTCTGTAAATAATAGTAAAGATCTGGTTTTAATTATAGATAAGTAATAGTTAATAATAAGGGAGAAGATCCATAAGAAATAAGTCTTCTTATAATCATAGATAATTTAACAGTTAATAATTAAAGAAATAATCCTTTAGTTAGCATAATATTAGAATTTCTTATAGTTATATAAGTAAAAGCATTTAGATAAGTCTCTTCTGTATATAACCTAACAAATCTATAGTTATTAGCAACTACTAATTAGTATAGGTAATGCTTAGGTTATAAGTATGCTACAGCATAAATGTAGGGGGGGGGGTTTAATAATTAATTTATTTATATCTTAAAGAGAGGGGAAGCAGGCTATGATGCAAAGGTGTGGTGTTATAGCCATAGTACAGCCCTATGTCACATAACCTGTGATCCAGCCAATTAGGGTGTGTGCATTTTGTGTGCGACCCACACTTCCTAGTTAATGCGGCGTATCCCTTCCATTATCCATACGAGCGATTCCGACAAATAGTAAACTAAATAACCCTGGATATTATAGTTAAGCCTTAGTAGTAGCTATCTTAGCCTTACTTTTTAATAAAAATAGCTATTTAAATTGTTTAAGGTTAGGCTAATAGGAATATAAAAAACCCTATACTTTATATAAAAGATTTACTTATAATAGTATAGCTATTATACCTACTATCTACTTATATATTAATAAAGGCTATTTTATTAAATAAAACTAGTAATAAAAAAGAATTAGAGTTTATTTTCTTTTTTATCTATTTATATACCTTTTATAGTAATTATAATACCTAACTACTATCTTCCTTCCTCTTACTAAGCCTTAAGCTTAAGGGCTATCTTTTTTTAAGTTATCTTTAACTTTAGACCTAACCTAGGGTATAGTTATATTAACTATATATATATTAGTCTTTAGAGAATATATAGGGAGAAGGTAGTATACCTTTAATTAATATTTAGTAACTCTATAGTATAAGTACTATTTATTATTATTGTTGGAATCGCTCGTCTTGAGGATGGAAGGGATACACGATAGTAACCGGAAATTGTGGGTCATACGCACGATACACGTACCCTAATTGGCTGGATTACTATGTTAAATAACCTAGGGCAGTACTGTAGCTATAACACTACACTTCTGCATTATCCCCCTCTTTTCCCTTTAGATAATTACAACTATATAGAAATCAGACCTTTGTTACCCCTCCTGTTATTACTATAGCAATCACACCCTATGAAACCAGCACTAATTAGTGGTTATTATAACCACAGATTGGCTAGGAATTAACAGAAGAGATAAACTTCTAATATAACGCACTTATTTACTTAATTATACAGAATCCGTTGTTTATGCTACCTAAAAGCAACTTTTTCTATTATTATCAACTTTTGCTACTTATTTATAATTATTAAGAAAGTTTCTTTATGGAATTAACCCCTTATTATTAACTTACTACTAGTCTATGATTAAAGTATTTTCTTTGCTGTCTATTATAGAGAAAACACTGAAAATGGCTTTAACTTCTACTACTAAAGCTAATTAACCTATTTAAGACTCCCTTCCTGCAAAACTCTAAAAGTATTCTAACTACTTTATAGAGAAATAAGCCAAAGCTAATAAATAAATTAACCCTAAAAAAGCTACAACTTTTAAACTTTATAACAAATTTGCCTACTATATCGACTAGTACGAATCTAGTAACTAGTAAGGTACTAGGTTTCTGTTTATATACTAAGAAGACTTTAAAGGATGGAATGCCGACATTTTTAAGAAGATTACCCCTAAGGTCCGACAAGTACTTCGAGATATTCTTTAAGATTAAGGAATTAATACATAAGAAGGATCATAAAGACTAATTAACTATATACTTACTAATTTGGTTAGTATAGATAATTTTATTTTCTTTTTTAATAGAAAGCTCCTAATAGGAAATAACACTATTAACACGTTAATATTAATAATAACCTCACCTCCCTCTAACCCTTCTAACCCTCCTACTAAAGAAATAATAATAAAAATAACAATCCCCTTTCCCTTAAAATAATAAACTATATTAAAGGAAATCACTAATATAGACTAAAAAGCCTTAAACTCTCTTACTAGAGTTTATAATAAGGAAAACAAGTATTTTAAAGCACTTTATAACTTTATATATCCTAAAGTCCTAATCTTTAAGGATATCTGTATAGTATAAGGAATTTCGCCTAAGTTATACCTGTTTAAACTATTAATAATGCTTATAGGCAATGCCTATAAGTATTACCTTAAGAAATTTAGCAAAAGACTTATTTTATTTAACATAATAATAAAGCAGATAAAGGAAAACTTTAAGACTAAAGAAAATCGAAAATTCTACTAAACATGATTTTAAGAGATAAAGTTTTATTGCATTATAGCTAAAAATCTAATAAAGACTAAACTTAAATGTTTGGAATTAATAATTTAATAGCTTTTAGACTTATTTAATAGTCTTTACCCCCCCTCTAAGAAAGATATAATCCTTAAGCACTAACTAGAAATATCTGTTTAAGATAGTCCTGAATTTAACTAAATAACCTACGTCTAAACCAATACCTATAAAGGCATAGTTAGTAATATTCGCCGCTACCTTATAATAAAAGATATGATAGAACCTGTTTTAAAATCATTCACAAGCTAATAGATTACGAGAGAAAGCAAGTACTAACCTTAAAACACTACCCTAAGCACTAATATGGTCTTGTTTACTAACCGACGATATTTACAAGCTTCCTGACCCTAAAATAAAGCTAGATCTAAGAAATGCTTTATTTATTATAAAGAAGTATATTAGTTAACTAACCATTTTGTCTTTAAATAAAAGAAAGCAAAAGAAACTTAGTAAAGCAACTAAAGGCATAAATCCCCTTCTTCTAAACGCTAATTTTATGTATTCTTATAAGTATTTAAAGGTAAAGACAAAGAGTCATTACCCCTAGACAGCAGGGATAAGAATAAACACAAAAAGGCTGCCTAGAATGCAGCATTTATTACCTCTAAAGAAGAAAAGGTATAAAACAATAAAAAAGCACAAGAAACCCTTACGTTTATAACTTTCTTTATATAAGCACCTAATCCCCCTCTCTTTTCTGCCTTAACTGTAAATTTCCTACAAGATAACGCCTTTAAACACGCATTATTTATTAAAGACCCTTACGACCGCAATACCAATAAAACCGCATAAAAGCAGGTATTTCTCGTGGATTCATAATATACTATGGAAACGTTTTATAGTATCCTCCTAGATACTAAAGCAGCCGGAATTTTAACTACTAGCTAAGGTTAAGTTAAAGCCTTAATGCGCCTTATAATAAACCTTACAATTAAGCCTTCTTCTAACTAGAGAACCATTAACTTTAGTGCCAGAAGTGCGACCTTAAATAGCATTTTAAAGCTTCCCACGATCTTTAGTATAATTTCTTTCTATGTTCTTAATAGTACTATGCCTTTCCTATATTCTAAATATAAATAAAATAGGTATTAAGCTTGATAATCTTAAGAACCTCCTTATCTAAGGAGGAAAGAAAGTACTTATTATTAGAAAATAAGGATATCCTTAGTAAACAATTAGTTCTTAAGAACCTGCCGTCTTTATGCTCTTAAAAGCAGAAATTTGCTAACTTTATTATCAATTTAGCCACCCTTTAATCAACTAACTATACAACCTTCTCGCCAAGGCTAGTAAAGATTTCAACAGAGCTAACATAGGAAAAATCATACATGCCTGTTACTAATGTTAGATAAACGCTAAGGCTCTGAGTAGATTTAAGTTTACTCTTAAAGACAATCTTAAATTTAACTATAAGGTCCTCATTAATATCATATAAATTAATAAAAAGCCTGTCCTTTATATTATTAATTTAGCAACTTTATTTTAAGCCGCTTGCTTTCTTAAACTCTAATAACAGAAAGCTTAAGATATTTAGAACGCTCTTAAGAAATATTAGATTAACACATATCTTAGTCCCCTAGACTAGATAGTCTATAATGCTAAAAGAAACTTTGCTTCTAGCAAATTTAGGCATTTAGCTTAACTATTATTAATTAATATTAACAAAGTCCCTGTTAAAGCATATAACAGTATCAGAAAACTTAAGCAATATTACGCCCCTCTTTAAAGAGCATATAATATTATTAAGACTAAAGCTTATAGTTTTCTCTTATTATTCATGTACGCTAGGTAGCTAGAGCTACTAACTAGTTCATCAACTAACTTCTTAATATAGGAAAAACCCTAAGATAGGGGAGAAAACCCATATTCTTCTATATAGCTCCCGCTAAGCCTCTAATATAAAGTCTTTATTATTTCCAACCATTAGTATAAGATATCTGCCAGTTCCCCGGAACTGCAGATAATAACAAAAGTATAGTTATGCTTTATATAAAAGGTTAGTATGTTAGTAAAAACCCCTTATAAGCACCTCCCCTCCTAGTCCGGCTCTTCCTCCTCTATTCTGTTATTTCCATTGCCTCTAGTCCCTTTCTCAGCCTTATTATTACATATCTGCCATGCCTTACCAAGCTCCTCTGCTAACCTGTACTACTAAAGTTGCCTAGTTAAAAGCACTTACTTTATAATATTTAGTGCTAGCTTCTTATTGTTAAGCGCTGCCCTAAGTTCCTGTAGATTTCTTATTACAGGCACTATTAAAATCGGTCTTAGATAGTTATATTCTAGGCATAATAGGATAAGGTAGTAGATATCCTTATCTCCTTCCTAGTATTAATATATTAGTAAAGTTACCTTAGGCACCTGTTTGTTGTAAAGGAAGGTA
>AFQZ01001078.1:0-17607 GCA_000222935.2 Aciculosporium take MAFF-241224
CTCTCTCTCTCTCTCTCTCTCTCTCTCTCCCCTCCTCTCCCTCCTCTCTCCCTCCTCTCTCTCTCTTCCCCTGGGCCCCTACTTGCCAGAGATGCGTACGTGACGTGTACGCTATTAACCATGAGCCTACACCCATGCTCCTTAGTCCATACTGAAATCTTGCTCCTCGCTGCCGGATACGTTGCCAGACAGTTCCCCTTGAAACTGACCATGCTTCTGCGCTCCGGGACCTACTTGGGCGCCATATCTAACCGCATCGCCTCCACAAACTCAAGAGCACGTTTCCTGGGCATGTGCGTGGGCGAGGCCCTGTCGATGCTCCAAGACCCGAGCGCGAAGAGACTCGACTTCCACGTGGAGGAAATGGATTCCGACGAAGCACAATGGTTCAAGGGTCTCGCCAAAGTAACCGACTCGGTAGGACCAGTCGAGCCCATTCTCGTCAGTCGTCCGCAGCGCTCTCGGGTCACCCCGACACCAAGACCGACGTCACAATCACCATCTCGGCCAAGGCCCAAACCCAAAATGCCCGTCTCCCAGCCGCCACCACCGAGGCCCATTGTCGAGGAGGTCGAGTCTTCGGACGAGTCCCCAGACCATCATCTTCAGCCCATGCCAGACAAGGGCTCGGACCCGGAAGACTCGGACGACGACGCAACGCTCGTCCGTAGAAACAAGCCCAAACCACCCGTCTACATTCGCGATCTCATCACCTTTCTGCGCGACTCCGAGTCGTACGACCGGCAAGAACTAGGCATCAGAACGGCGCCCCTTCTCATCCGCCGCAAGGCCAACTTTGGCACCGAAGTCAGTTCGCACACCGAGGAACTCGCCCGCCTCCTCATCGGCCTCCAGGACAAGTTCGACCTGGACGACTTTGAGAATCTCCGCCTCCAGAGCATCATCTCCCTCGTCGTCGCACAGCCCAAGTCCATGGCGCCGTGGTTCGCCCGCACCTTCTTCGAGGGCGACTACTCGCTCTCGCAGCGCACCGCCGTGCTCGTCACGCTCGGCCTCTCCGCCCGGGAGCTCGCCGGCATGGAAACGTCCGAGTACCAGGCCTCGTCGAGCCTTGCGTCCAAGCGCCTACCCGCCAACATGGAGCAGCTATATCTCGAAAAGGGCCACGACCCATCATCACCATGCCAACTCAAGGGTCTCGCGCCCAACGCCCTTGCCAAAATCACCACCTCCCTCACGTCCTCCTTCCTCGAACCGCTCGCCGCCCAAGCCGCCGACGCAGCGACCGGGCCCGACGCCCTCAAACTGCAGACTTTTTCAGCGCGCTACAAGGGCGCGTCGGGAAAGCCGAGACCCAGGCCCCGTGTGCGCGCCATCCCAAACACCACCGCCGCGCTCCTCTCCACAAGCTTCTTCGGCCCCCTAACGGCCCACTTCCAGTTCGCGCTGCGGTCCTCCAGACCCGTCGTCTTGAACCCGGCCGTCCTGGCGCTCTACCTACAGACGCTGGCCGTCATTGTCCACGCCGCGGGCCCGTCGACGCTCGCCCTCCCCCAGATGACGTCTGAGCTGTGGGATCTGCTCCTCCGGGTGCGCACCCACGTGGCGGGGGACACGGCCGCCACGAGAGCCTGGCTCGTTGCCCTCTCGGTCCTCCTCGAGGTGAACGGGGAGGGTGCCATGCGGCGGGTCTGCGAGGAGCACGGCCGGGAGGTGCTCGAGTCGAGGGAGTGGGTGACCGGGGTGTTTGAGCGGACGAGGGGCGAGGATGGGGGGGAGGAGAACGATGTGAGGATGCTGGCGGCGGGGGTGTTGATCACCTTGGGGGAGGTGGTTGGGAGGTATCAGGGTTTGCTGGTGGGGGATCTGGTCGGGTTTGGTTTTGGAGGGTAGATGGCGGTTGTGTGGTTGATGGTTCGTGGTGGGTGGGGTGTAGAGGGAGTGCTTGTTTAAGGATGATGTAGGCTCGTACATGATGAGGTGGTCCGGGACTTGGCTCAAAGCCAAGGGGCTTTGTATGGCGTAAGAATTGGGGGAATGAAGCATAACTCTTCCTGAGAAGTATGGAAAGTTGCATTAGCTGCTAGTACAGGATGAATACAAGACTGCAAAGTGGTGCAAAAGAAAAAGAAAAAGAAAAAGAAAAAGCATGCACTATATCAGACATTCACATGGTCTCACATTATTCTTCCTTCCTTTTTCCTCTCCCCTCCCGTCTTTGTTCGTTGTATGTTACCTCCTTTCCTTGCAATGCCTAGTCCGCGAGTAGATAGTTACCAGCGCTACCCCCCAAACCTCCACAGCTATGCGAAACGCCCTTCCCTTCCCGTCCCGTTTAAGCCCGTCCGTACCGACTGTCATCTCCCTCGTTTTCGAGCCAAAACCGTCCATCAGATGCATTCAACACCCTTATCCCGAGCCGCTCGTCGAGAAAGACGGAGAAAAAAAAATAAAAAATAAAATAAAAAATAAATAAATAAAAAAAGACAGAACCGTCACCATGTCAATCCCATCCACCACAACACGGCCCTAGACCTCCAGGAGCCACTCCATCCATCCGCTGCTCTCCAACTTTCTCTTCCCCCTTCCCACACCGCCCTTGCCAGCAGATGGCGCCCCCTTGATTCGCTCATCAGAGGAATAAAGAAGAAGAAGAAGAAGAAGAAGAAGAAGAATGCTTTTCGGTCTCCATCTCTCTCTCTCTTCAAGCGCCTAAGTCCCCTCCCCAACCGCCTCTATCCTCCCCACGCTCCCCCGGCGAATAGCAAGACTAGACATGTACCCATTCGCGCGGCTCAGATGATCCCCCAGGCTAATGGCCAACCGACGAAGCTCATCCTTTACTTCCTCGGCCGACGCCCGCCCCTGCATGACACGCGGCGACGGCGCATCGGGCATGCTCGGCAGCACGGCATCTCGTGCAAATGGGTCGGGGGCCCCGTTGAAGCGCCGTGACTCTGCTTCTGGCTCGGGTTGCGGACCTCCAGCCTGGTGGTTTGCAATCAATGCCGTTGCATTGTCCGGCCCGGCCGTCATATCCTCGGGATCCATGTCTGCAAACTCGCTGAGCGAGTACGGCCGCGCACCCGCGTGCTCGTCTTGCGCTTTGCGACGGCCCAGGTCCTCGTGCGGCGTCTGATCGCTGTCGGACAGGTCGGGCAGGTCCGCGAGGGCGCTCGTAAAGTCCGACTCGTCCGACACGTAGATGGAGGGTTCGCGCACCGTCGTGGGCATGACGTACAGCGACGCGTGCTTCTCCAGCTCAAACGGGTTCGTCGCACCGCCCACCTCTGAGCCATTCATCGAGCCGACATCCGAGTGCGATGTCGACGGCCGCGTGAGGTCTGTTCCCGAGTCGGCAAAACTCAAGTCCAGGTCGATGAGACTGCCGATCGACGCGCGGTGATCGACCGAGTCGGAGCTCGACGGGGCGGGTTCGTTGAAGCCCATCGAGGACGGATATGGTTCTGTGGGGTGGCGAACCAGGGGCGGTCGTGCCGAACTAGAGGGAGGTGTGTCGCTAGTCTGTGGGAAACGGAAAACGTCTGCATTCTTCGTGTCCGGTGGCGGGAGGGTGGGAAACTTCCAATCCTGTGTCCGGCGGTTGCTTCTGCTCCTGTCAGCCGCATCGCTAAGCGGCGGTGGCCTCATGTAAGGCGTGTCCCCGAGATCATAATCCACCGAGGCACGAGAATCGCCGGCACGGATGGTCGCCAGGTCGACAAATTGCGAAAGCTCACTCCCGTGCAAGGATGCATCCAGGTCAATGAGCGACTCTCGCACATCTGCCTGAGCCGCGGACTCGTCTCGCAAGGGGAGGTCCGAAACCAGGGCTGGGAAAAGCGTGCCGTAGTAGGATCTCGAGTTGTCCTCGTAGTTGGAAATGGTGTTGGGGTCAAAGACTTTTTCCAATGGCGCCTTGAGTGACGGTAGCTGAGGGGGCGGTCGTCTCCGCGACTTTCCCCGCGGGGGCTTTGACGTCTCCTCGTATGCTTCGTGACCAAAGTCGACGTCTGTGCCATAGACATCGTAAACATCCTGGGCATCTCCGCTATCGAGGACTTGCTGATCAAACGCAGCCGTCGTGCTGAAGTTCCAGTCACCATCGTCATCGCCATCGCCATCGGCCGTCGACGACAGATTCGACAGACCTTGTGCGCCTCCCATGGAGAAGAGAGACCTTCGATCCCCGCCTTGGGCCTCCCAGAGCTTGAACGCCCGGACCAGGTGTGACAAGGATGCGGCGGGGAAAGCGTCGTCGGTGTTGAAGATGTACCGGTGTCTTTGTATCTGCTCAATCGCCGGTCGCTTGGAAGCCTCGTGCTGCATGCAGTAGGCAACGAGATCCTTTAGTCCTTCGGAATAGCAGCTGCCCTCCAGTCGAGGCGTGTGATGTTTCAGGCGTGATCCCAACCGCGAGTGGTCAATCCTTTCGACCACGTTCGGGGGGAAGCCAGAGGCGACTTCATAGATCAAGGAGCCAAAAGCCCAGATGTCCACCTCGGTGCCGTACGACGTCGCCCGACCGAACAATTCCGGCGCCATCCAATGCGGCGTACCTACAAAGGTAGTCCGCTTGTCACACTTGGTCTCGATGACGCCGGCGACGCCAAAGTCGCAGAGCTGGACGTTGCCGACCTCGGTCACGAGTACGTTGGCGCATTTGATGTCGCGATGGATGATGCCCTGGCCGTGGACCCATCGCAGAGCCTCGGCCACTTCGCGAATGATGGGAATGATCCATTTCTCCTGCAGCCCGCCAGGCGAGGTCGGTCTCATCAGGGTGGCAACGCTGCCGCCGGCGCAGTACTCGGTAATCATCCACATGGACTGGCCGACGGGGAGTGCCTCGATGACATAATTGATGTTCTTGGCGCCGCTCTCGCTGAGCAACTGCAGAGCATGGATCTCGTTGAGCAAGTCGTTGCAGGTATCGGCGAGCCTGGGCTTGGCCCCGTCGCTCTGCTCAATGTCGATGATCTTGACGGCCACGAGCTGCCCCGTCGTCTGAGACGTCGCCTTGTACACTCGTCCATAGTTGCCCTTGCCGATGAGTTCTGACAGCCGGTATTTCGGCATCTCGTGTCCGGACTTTGAGCACGCCTCCGCCATGGCCTTTTGCATATTCTTGGCATCTTCAAGCGCCTTTTGGCGCGTCACCGAGGTGGCACTCGAATGCGGCGTGAGGGCGGCCATGGCGGGCAAGCGAGGGCCGGACAAGAAAGGATAGATGGATCGGGTTCTCTGGTTGAAGCGTGTACGCGTTGGCCGGGAATCAAGATTGCGAAAGCATGTTTGGGCAGCAGTTTGCCGAGTTGATGACGCGACGATGAATGCGGCTGACTATGAGCCATGCACGAAAGCTGCTGAATGTAAAAACGTGGCGCCGGCGAGGAGAAGCATGGCCTCGTGGTAGTCGACTGAGTCTGGTGCCGAAGCAACGTTGATCAGATGATGGTGGTGGCTCGAGCGGTCCGTTCGGTCCGTTGGCCTTGAACTCTACAGCTGGCGCCTGGTACACAGACAGGGTGGGTCGGTTGCGGCGTCAGTGGGGTCGGCACCAACACCAGCAGCCAATGAATCCAATCATCTGCACTCTACGCGTGTGAGAGCCACGCTAACGCACCCGAGACGCGCCTGGCCAAGCCAGATCATCCAAAAAGGACCAAAAAAGCGACATCAACGTCTGCGCTGCTTCAGACAACGAGGCGAATTCACCAGACCCTGCCCTTGGGCCTCCAGCCCGCCACCAGCATCTCCCGAGCAATGGCTCCGACGCCCAGACCCTCCGAGAAGAAGCAACAGTCTCTGACCTCCTTTTTCACCCCGAGAACGGCCAATGGACTGGCCGCATCCTTTCAAAAGCAGAGCGAGGCTCGAGCTGCCGCCGCCGCCGCCGCCAAGGATGATGATGCCGAACCACAGCCGAGAAAGCGGCCGCTAGCCGAGGAATCTGATGGCGCCAACGCGGACCCGGCAAGGCCATCCAAGAAGTCCAAGGGCCACCAACACGACGACCCGATCGGACGAGACGGCGACGTCTCCGCAGCACGCGCCCAGCGATTCTTGTATGACGAGTCGGGTCCTCGACCGCCGACCGAGGCATCGGACGCGCCCCATGGCCAAGAGACGCAACGAGACAACGCCGCCCTCCATGAGCGCTTCGTCAAGAAGCTCGGCCACCCGGATGCCCTTTCCTGGAGATCATCCAGAGCGGCGCAAGAGGCTGTCGCGGCAGAGGAGGACGGCGACGATGACCAAGACGAAAGTGCGGGTCCGGCGGTGAAGACGACGAGCAAGAAGAAGGGCGGCAAGAGCGGAAAACTCACACCCATGGAGATGCAGGTCCTGGACATTAAGCGGAAACACATGGATACGATTCTCATCGTCGAGGTGGGCTATAAATTTCGCTTCTTTGGCGAGGACGCCAGGATTGCCGCCAAGGAGCTTAGTATCGTGTGCATGCCGGGAAAGCTGCGATACGACGAACGTGTGTTTCTTCTTCTCCCCCTCCTCTTTTCTTTTCTTTTCTTTTCTTTTCTTCTTTTCTATTCCTTCACTATCCACTGCCCCAAGCTAACAAAACCTCGCCTTCCAGATCCATCAGAAGCACACCTCGACCGCTTCGCCTCAGCCAGCATCCCCGTCCACCGACTCCCCGTCCACGCCAAGCGACTCGTCGCAGCGGGACACAAGGTCGGCGTCGTCCGCCAGGTCGAGACGGCGGCCCTGAAGAAAGCCGGCGACAACCGCAACGCCCCCTTTGTCCGCAAACTGACCAACCTCTACACAAAGGGCACCTACATTGACGAGGTCGGCGAGCTGGACCAGCAAGCCGAGGGGACCCCCGCCGGCGGCTACCTGCTCTGCATGACAGAAACGGAGGCCAGCTCCCGGGGCGGCGGCATGGACGACAAGGTGGACGTGGGCATCCTCGCCGTGCAGCCCGCCACAGGCGACATCATCTACGACAACTTCGAGGATGGCTTCATGCGGAGCGAGGTGGAAACCCGACTGCTGCACATCTCGCCGTGCGAGTTCCTCATCGTCGGCGACCTGACCAAGGAGACGGACAAGCTCATCCAGCACCTCTCGGGGAGCAGCACCAACGTCTTTGGCGACCGGAGCCGAGTCGAGCGTGTGCCGCGAGCAAAGACAATGGCGGCCGAGGCCTACACGCACGTCACCCAGTTTTACGCCGACAGGGTCAAGGACGCGTCTACCTCTGCATCCGCCTCGGACTCGGACACGGGCAGCAGCGCCCTGCTCAACAAGGTCCTCCACCTCCCCGAGGCCGTGACCATCTGCCTATCCGCCATGATCACCCACCTCCAAGAGTACGGCCTCGAACACATCTTCGCCCTCACCAAATACTTCCAGAGCTTCAGCGCCCGCTCCCACATGCTCATCAACGGCACCACCCTCGAGTCCCTCGAGGTGTACCGCAACACGACGGACCACTCCGAAAAGGGCAGCCTCTTCTGGGCCCTCGACAAGACCCTCACGCGCTTCGGCCAGCGCCTCCTCCGCAAATGGGTCGGCCGTCCGCTCCTCCTCCAGGACCCCCTCGAGGAGCGACTCGCTGCCGTCGAGGAACTGCTCGAGAGGCGGTCCACCACCGCCGTCGACGACCTCGAGAAGCTCCTGGCCGGGACCAAGGCCGATCTCGAGCGGAGCCTCATCCGCATCTACTACGGGAAGTGCACCCGCCCAGAGCTCCTCTCCGTCCTCCAGACGCTGCAAAAGATTGCGACGCACTACTCGGGCGTCAAATCCCCCGCCGACATCCCCTTTGCCTCGACCCTCCTCACGTCGGCCGTCAGCGCGCTGCCTCGCATCCTCGACACCATCGTATCCTATCTCGAGCGCATCAATCCTGCTGCGGCCCGAAACGATGACAAGTACGCCTTCTTCCGTGAGGAATACCAAACCGAGGACATACAAGATCAGCAAATGGGCATCGCACACGTCGAGCACGACCTCGACGAACATCTCGTCGTCGCCGCGCAGAAACTAAAGAAGAAAAAGGCCGAGTACGCCACTGTCGCCGGCATCGAGTTCCTCATCGAGGTCCCCAACGGCGAAGTCAAGAACGTGCCCGCCTCGTGGAGCAAGATATCAGGAACAAAAAAGGTGTCGCGCTTCCACACCCCAGAGGTCGTCCGCATGATTACGGAGCGGGACCAACACCGCGAAGCTCTCGCCGCAGCCTGTGACAAGGCCTTCAAGGACTTGCTCGCAGACATCGCTGCCGGGTACCAGCCTCTGCGTGATGCTGTCTCGGCCCTCGCCTCGCTCGATTGCCTCTTGTCCCTGTCCAAGGTCGCCGCTCAGCCGGGCTACAGCAAGCCTTGCTTCTTGCCGGCCTCGTCGGAGCCCACCATTTGCATCACACAGGGCCGCCATCCCATTGCCGAACACACCATCGAGAGTGGCTACATACCCTTCACTACGACCCTGGCTCACCCGTCACCCCTGGCTCATCTCATCACAGGGCCAAACATGGGCGGTAAATCATCCTACGTGCGCGCTCTGGCCCTCAACGTTCTCCTCGCCCAGATTGGGTCTTTTGTGCCCGCAGACGCCATCTCACTTACCTTGTGCGACGCCATTCACACGCGTACCGGCGCGAGGGACAACCTGTTTGCGGGCGAATCTACATTCATGGTCGAGGTGTCTGAGACAGCCAGGATCTTGCGCTCCGCCACACCGCGCAGCCTCGTTATCCTCGATGAGCTTGGTCGTGGCACCAGCACTCACGATGGTGCTGCCATTGCACAGGCAGTCTTGGAGCACGTCGTCACTGAAACACGCTGCCTCACCCTCTTCATAACACACTACCAGAACCTAGCCAGGGTGGTGGAGGGGCTGCCCGGAATAACCAACCTGCACATGAAATTCAACGCGGGTCGGGGTGCCGATGGTGAAGAGGAGATAACCTTTCTTTATGAAGTGGGAGAAGGGGTGGCTCATCGGTCGTATGGATTGAACGTCGCGCGTTTAGCGCGCATTCCTAAAAAAGTAATTGATGTCGCCGCCCACAAGTCAAGCGAGCTGGAGTTGCATCTGCGAATGCGACGGCTGAAAGGGGCGAGTCAAATGTTGAGCGACCTTTTCCAACAAGGCCTATCGGACCAGGTAGAGCATCTAATTACGGCGGTGGAACAGCTGTAGCCTGGTCACCTCCTCAGACAGTAGGGATGAATGTTTGTCTGGTTTGTGTATCTATTATGTGAGCCATCTGCGCCATGCACGCATGTGAGCACCACGCAACACCCCACGGGGCGCTGTAAACATGGCCAAGAGGTCTATGATTAACATTGATGATTGAGTAATCTATTCCCATACAACACCACCCAAAATCTTGTTTGGATCAAGCCTACCTCTTCCGATCCCTGGACTGATGGTCTCGGCCATGTGTGACTCGCATATTGATAAAAAAGTAATTTACTCCATGCGGTAACCCAGAAATGTAGCATATACTCGGATATACGCTGGTATGGATGCCACTGAATATGAATGAAGGAGCTTGAATGAAGATGTAGGTGCCCCAGAACGCCGATCCGCGACTGCGCAGAAGTTTGAACTGAAAGACGTAAGCGTCGACGAGAACCCTTTTGTAAATCTATTTCTTTCATTTTGCACATTACATGCACCTCCCATGTCCATGAAAAAAACAGGGTAGCCGGACGTTCCGTTGAGCCAGAAAATCGTTCACCATCGCTCAAAGGTCCAACGGTTCGGTGCTCACCCAAACATCATTATCAGCAAAGCTGGAATGTTTGCAGTCTCCGCGCATCTCGCTGTCGCCCATCTCGCCACAATGTTCGTCTTTGATGTTGTCGACTGAGGTACTGCGGGTTTCTTGGTCATTAATTGGAGTCCCGTGATGCACGACGGAATCATTCAACGAATCGAGATTCAAGCCTGAGAGGGGTTGCATTGGCTCCGGGACATGAAATGAGCCAAAAATCGCGCGGTCCTGAACAAAGAGAGGATTTGTCTGTGAGTGGGACATGTGAAGAAATTGGGGGTTGTTTGTTCCGTCAAGTAGATCTCTATGTGCGGGGCTTGTATGAGCTTCCTGTTTCGCTTGTTGCAGGTGATGATTCGGATTGAACTGAAACATGTCGTTTCCGGAAACTCCCACGTTGGGGTATCCTGTGAAGGGAAACCGAGATCCATAGTTGTAGATCGGGGAGTCAGAAACACTAAAGCTAGACCCTGAAAGGCTGGCGGAGGCTGCTCAATAGTTAGTTGATCGCTCATGTCAGCAGGAGAAAAAAACATGCTACTTTGTTTTGAGACATGACCTACTAAAATTAGCATTACCAGTGTATGTGTCGCAAAAGCTGCCCTGATCTCTTGTACGAGGCGCGTTTCTCAAGGGGAGGAGACGGGAAGGGCCATCCCTCGACGGCGGAGAAGGTGATACGAGGGGCGAGTGGGATATACAACTATAGTGACGAAGACCGAATCGGGTCGAGGCATCAAATCTTTGAGACAAATTAGATATCGCAGTCACAAAGGATTTCCCCAGCAACTACCTTTGATCATGGCGCGAAGAAGAAGAAGATGCAAATAGCCGTTCGCCATAAATATCTGACACGTTTAGTAGACTGATTGGATAAAGGCCAGGGTTGCATACCCGAAGCTCTGTTCTCGTCGTCGTGGAAAACATCGTGTCCGTGTCTAATGGAGGTTGGATTCGAAACGCTCGACAGCAGCGCATCACGCATGTTCTTCTTTGGTGCAGACGATGCATTCTTATATGCTGCATTTCGACGAGTAGTTGGTCGCCGTCCCCGTCTCGGGACATTGACTGAAATTTCAGCAAGAGCTTGAGGTCGTTTCCGCTTTGGTCTAGCAACCCTTTTCGGGGTCTTGGAATGTTAGACTAAAAAAGGGTAAGAATGGTCGGGTTCTTCTGCCAGTTTACCTCTGCCTCTTGATCAGGAATTGGCGAAGAGCTGTCGTATACGCCTTTGATCCGCTCCACCTCGAAATCCGATGTCATGATAACTTGAGTCGGTTCAATCCTCTCAGACGTTCGGCGCATCTTTTCGATCACGGAATTTGGTTTTCTCTGATTGCGTGTTCTCTTCATGTCCTCGTTGGCAAGGTCCATCTTGCCCATGCCGGGCCAGACTTGGCCTTTGAGTGACAGCATGTCACCGCCACTGATGGACTCTTCATCCAACTCAATTTCATTATCCGAGGGAAAAACTCCCGGAAACAATGAGCAGTCTTTAGAGAAATCAACTTCTTCTGCTTTCACAACGATTCTTTGGCTTGATCGCCTGGACCTTCTTTTGAGCTGTCGTGGCTGTTAACAAGCTACTGTACAAAAAAAAGAAAAAGAAAAAGACGAGCATGGTTCAAGCTCGTGATTAACTTACTTTGGACGGGGCAAATGGGATTGACTCTCGCGTGCGACTGTTTTTGACAGCTTCCTTCTTTTGTTTGGCCCTCATCCTTTCGACGAGGAGGGTCTCGATGCCGTACTCCTTGTACCACCGCTCATACTGCTGTAGGGAGACCGCCGCTGCAATATCTTGGTGCGCTTTAAGCTTGGTCTGAGTTTCGTGATGTAGATGGCCCTTGGAAGCAATGTGGGTGAGTAGATGAGAGACATCGGAGAAGCGAGGCGCCTCCGGGCAAACTGTGCAAAGTAGCGGGATAAGCTTGTTCGTTGAAACAGAAACTGGGGTGCAATCTCTCGTGGATCCAAGTGATGATGCCATGTCCTATGGTTCACCATTAGTATTTGGATACAGTAAATAATGTTTAGAAATGCACCACATCTCAGAACCAGACACAGAACGAAATCTGCGCGACGCCGTCCTTGGCCGAGATAGTTCCACCAGCCGTGGTGTCGGAAGAGACTTGGGGACAAAAATGCAGCAACCATGCAGGTATGCCATCCAGCCGAAAGCTCAGGAGCAAAGAAGCAACAGATGATTATGGAGTTGAGAAAATGGCAACTGGAGCAAGATGAGGTTCAAAGTAGAACCTGACGCGAGCAGAGAGAGAAACAAGGAGGAAGAGCCAAAGACCAAAAGTCCCTTAGCCGAGAGAGGAGTATCGAGGGCAAGAAAGATGGATGCTCGCTCTTACCGTCTGCATTTGTGTAAGGATGGACTCGGGGGTATGATCCATTGTCGAAAGAAAAAAAAGTAAAAGTAAAAAGGAAGCAGCGATCTGGACAGGAGAACAGGGCTGACTGCTTGATACTCGTAGACTCCCAAAGCTGCCTCGAGAGAGTTGGGGGGGGGGGGGGGGGGGAAGCAGGGCTGCCCAGTGAACTTGTAGATGACTAGCTCTCAAAGCATTGCTCATCGAGGTTGCCAACTTCACTCGACTTGGCCAGTAAACAGCCCGGTTCGTGTATGTCAATTGTACGAAATCTGAAGTAGTCTTGGGGCATGTATTAGAGTCCAGGACCTGATTCTGTGGTATATTGTGCCGCAGTCAATGCCCTAAAGCCATGGCTGGTTGCCTTGGGTTCCTTCCTCGACTTGATGAGTTTCCAGCTGTTGATCTGCCAGATGCCATCCGTGGCAGCTGGCAGCTGGCAGCTGTCAAGCTAACAATCAGCATATATCTTGCAGGCCAATCCGAGGCTACGAGGAGGGCTGTAGTCATTGTGAAATGTAAAACACGACGTAGATTCTCTCTTCTTTGCAACATGATGATACTATGGGCCTTCAAGTCGACGCAATCACCATCGTACCGCACCTGACGCATGGGCCATGATTTACGTTTTGAAGGACGTTATGAGGCAAGCTCCACATGGAAAACGACAATGCCTCTGGGAGAAGCAACAAGAATCACTCTTGCCTTGCCTTGTACTTCTGGGTTAGCATGGGGGAGAATGGTTAGCAAATTAGTAGATGACAAGAGGGCTTGGGGGAAAAGAGAAGAAATTTTTTTTGCTACAGCAGGCACGTTTGTTGATGATAGCATCATGTAAATTTTTGGCCACCAACACCTCGCTCTTCATGTCACGAGCTTTTCAATGATGGCTTTGGGCATGCAATAAACCGGATCAACAGGTACCATGTCTGGGTATTGCAGAAGGCTGAGACCAGCAAGTCCGAAGCACGTATGCCAAACATCTACCATATCGTCAGGGCGATCTGCTAGACCACCATTTTCGGTATCCTGGCTGCTCAAGATAAAGGCAGCAAGCGCCTCGCGATCGATCCAGTGTGTGCGACCGAGTATAGCCAAACTCGCCAATACCCACCAGCTGTAGCAAACATCTTCGGCCTTTTCCGGACGACCATTTAGGCCACCGCCAGGCGTCTGCCTCTCGCTCAACCAGCGGCTTAATTTTTCGCGCTCCACGACGTCGAGCCTGCCAGCAATACTAAGAGCGGCGAGGCAGGTGAATATTTGACCCGAATGCGACTCCGCACCTGGTTTGACACCATAACCACCGTCGAAATTGGCACAGCTCTGAATGCGAGTGACTGCTTTGTCCAAATCAATGAGGGACAGCATGCCAAGAAGTGACAAGGCATTAAACGCTCCATACAGGAAACGCGTATCTTCTTCTCCCCACTCATCACCGTAGAAGCTGCCTGTATTCGGGTCCTGCAAGTCCGCGATGTCTGTTTTTTGTTTTTCCTTCGAGTCAGATGACGGCCGAGGTATGCGAGGTATTCACAAATCACCTACACTTGGCGACCTTGGCTTTGCCAACCCCGCGAGAATCGAGCTCGTCGAGGGCGTCAACCATGGCCAATACCTGAACCGCACTCACCGTCGACAGCATATGGGCATCGTGGCCGGGCGCGGCCCCGAATCCGCCTCCATCATGTTGACAGGAGAGCACGAAATCGATGGTTTCCTGTCGAGGAAGCGCATCAGGTCGACCAAGTAAATGGACCGCAGTCAAGCCCCAGTACACGCCGTTCAGCCGTAGATGCTCGGTAAGCCAATAATCCAGCTCATCTTTTCTGGTGTCGAGACTCTGCACATATTTCACATGCGCGTCTACCGCGAGTTGTCGGCCGCCGGCAGGCAATGGCTCATTCGCAGCCATGGAGGGTTCAGAGGTGTAGTGTGGATGAAGATTGACAGCACAGTTGCATTGTGGACCGAGGAGCGGTGAGTGGTTTGAAGCATTGGCGCCGCAGGTTTTCATTGGAGCAAGAAGGCAAAGCTCCGCCAGGTACCTACATTCCATTCTGTACCTACCAAGTACCTAGGTACTTGGTAAGTACCTACCATCGCGCGCGCCACGCCCGCTCGGGGTGACAGTCAGAGACTGTTACCAGCTTATAAGCTAGGTATCATAAGACGGCTTAAAAGTATTACAGATTTTCTAAAGTTATCTTGTAAGAGCTTGTAATAGTCTTGGATCCTCTCTGCTGCCACCCTGAGCAGGCCACGCGCACGTAGGTACCTAGATCACGGTACTTAAGTATGTACGTCTTTTCATGTACTGAATGCACTCGGCTATAGTACTGGCAGGTAAGTAAGTACCTAGATACTTGGTACCTAAAGCACCTACTTAGTACGTAGTAGAAAACCGTACCTTATAACGCTTAAGCAGACCTCAGGCTACTTAAGTAGGTAGGTACTTCTACCTCTAGTACCTTAGGCCCGGTACTTACGGACAACATGAGGGCGGGGTCTAATTACCACAAAGTCTCCGACCTGACTAGTACTAGGTACTTAGTTGCCATTAGCCTTTAGGTACCAAGGTACCTACTTAAAGTACTTCCTAAGGAGGTACTTTGTGGACCCAAGGTACACATGTCTGGTTGACTGCAATTTAGGAGAATTCCAACGAGAGACATGCAGCCAACAACGCGCAAGACCTCCGCTTGCTGCTTGCAACCCTCCTTGTCTCGGTGCCACAGGATGTTTCAGATTTTTCCTAATGCCCATCAAGGCCGATTTGATGTTTGACGCACTAGGATGATTCTGTAACCACATTGTGCCTATTTCCATGCGGTATGTACTTGCATTGGTTCTTTTCTTTCCTTGGATACAGTACGCACTGTGCGCACACGCTGTGTGTACACGTGGACCATTTCCGCTTCAGAATGCCCCACCTTGCCTGGCCGGCTGTGGTTAGGTAGCTGCGTCACGACTCGCGAATGACTTCAGCCGCAAACAGACCACTGGAGGCCGGCAAGGCCGAAACGAAACCAGGAACGAGGAACCGGGAACAACGCTCGATACAGCACTTGGCTACCTACTACTTGGCACGCACTTTTTTTTTTTTTTTTTTTTTTTTTTTCCATATGATGGATCGATAGACAGATACGAAAGATCACGGCACTGTAAAGCTGCCGCTGGGTGCTCTTTGCTGCCTCGCATCCGTGACCCACCGCTGCCTCGCTGCATACAGTATGTACACATTCGTCGGTACTGTCTGATCATTTCATCCACCGCCTGTCGTGGTTGTTGGACCAGATTTCACTCACACATTTAATCAAGACTAAGAATTGGCCGGTGCTGTGCCCATGTTGAAGCACAGAGGAGGCTGCGTACCTAACATATAATAAGCTGGGCATTTGGCGCTTGACGTAGGGGGGACTTGGGACTGGACCGTCTGCGCCCTGCAAGATAAGGGCAGGCAAGGCAGAGTGGTCCAAGTCGTCCATCTTGTTCTTCGCGTTGCCCTGGGTTGGTAGCCCTGGACTGCCCTGCGCTCTCCTCTCGTCGTTGCCCTTGGGTTGGGCTGCCTCTCGTCTTGTTCAGTCGCGGTGCGGCATCTCGTGCTTGACTTTGGAACACTTTTTAAATGTGTGCACAAAGGTCGCCTCGCCATGAGACGCAAGCCCGTGCCGCAGCCATTGACGCTGGCGGATGCCGCCTCGAGCAAGACAAGATTGAACAAGGTCAACGCATCCAGCCATGATGTCGACGCGACGACGCGGATGACAACACCAGGCGGGACGGGTGCCACAAGTCCGGGCAACTCCATCATGTCGGCAGCGACAGCTGAGACGCCCAGATCGCAGCACTCGTCGTCCAGGTCAATGTCAGCTTCACGGCCCCCGCAGCCCTCGCCGCCCTCGCAGCCCTCGCAGCCCTCGCAGTCCTCCCCGCCGCCGCCTCTTGCCTTGTTGACGAGCCGCTTCAACGCTACCGGCAGGAGGCCGCAGACGGCCCAGGCAGGCAGAGGCGTCCAGCATCAACAGAATCAGCAGCAGCATCAGCAGAAGCAGCAGCAGCATCAGCAGCAGCATCAGCATCTCCCGCAATCCCGCGACGATACCGCCACGCCCAAGAGCCCGTCCCCAGTGCCCTCGCCCGACCACGGCCAGAGCCCGGCATTTGCGTCTCCGCCATCTCGCCACGCCGCCACTGAAGCGGGACGGCAGCCAGGCCCCAAGAGCGGGTTTTTCCACTTCAACAAATCCTCTCCCAAGACCTCCGGCCAGCTGCGCACTTTGACGTCGCCCTATTTCGAGTCTCGAAAAGTTGCACTTGCAGGGGATCCTGACGGTTCCCGTCCGCCCAAATCTGAAGGTATGATGAAAGAAAAAGCAAAGCAAAGTGCTGTTGCGAGACGCAAAGTCCGAACAAGCACCACCCAACAAAGGGCGTCCGTCCATCAGCTTCAGTCCCTCTGGACACGCATGCAACCCACGCGCTGCTGAGATGCCAGATTGTCACCACACACACCCCCCACCATGTTCTTGACCCTTGTTGATGAATCGCAGCTCAGGCGAGACAAAGATGGCTAATTAATCTCTCTTCTTCTTCTTCTTCTTCTTCTTCTTGCCTCTTCTCTTGCTAGATCCGTCATATGAGCAAAATTCTCTGCCAAAGTCCAAAATCCCCGTCCCTTCTCGCTCCGAGCTGTCTCTTTCCTCTGCTGGAGATTACGATCCTGCCTCTGTCCCGCCGCCGCTGCCTGCAAACAGCAAGAGGAGCAAATCGAAAACGTTTGCTCTGCTGAACCGCAGCAAATCCAACAGGGACAAGGATTACGGGCACATACCGGCCACGTCCCCTCCCCCGCCGCCGACGCACATCCGCAACCATACTCACGACACTCCATCCCCTCTCAGAACGGCCCCGATTGCTCAAGATTGGGGACTCAAGGACACGATGAATTCCACGGCGCGGAATCGATCCGAAGATCGGGCGGTTGGGCGGGACGCATCCCGAGACAAGGAGCGGGGTGCCTTGCCAACTTCGTCCAAGGACAACGGCTCGAATTTTCTCAGCGGACTGCGCAATTCGTCCAACAAGGCTGCTGATATCATCAGCAAGGGATTGTTTGGCAAGAGCTCCAAGAGCGGCATCACGGTGGAGAGAGAACCCATCATAGACGATGAGCATTATGTGCTCAAAGTCATCAACCTGCCCTTGGTGGAACAAACGCGGCGAACTCGCATTTCCAAACGACTCGAAAGCTCGAGGGATAAGACGGAGTTTTGGATGCCCGCCTTTCCTTGGCGTGCAATTGACTACTTGAACTATAAAGGATGCGACATTGAAGGATTATATCGGGTTCCCGGAAGTGGGCCGCAAATCAAAAAGTGGCAGAGAAAGTTTGACGAAGGTGCGTCGGATTTCTATCTATTTTTTATTTTGAAACTTGTCCGCTCTCCGAAAAAAAAAATAAGAGAGAGAGAGAGAGAGAGAGAGAGAGAGAGAGAGAGAGAGAGAGAG
>AFQZ01001077.1:0-17610 GCA_000222935.2 Aciculosporium take MAFF-241224
GTGTGTGTGTGTGTGTGTGTGTGTGTGTGTGTGTGTGTGTGTGTGTGTTGTGTGTGTGTGTGTGTGTTGTGTGTGTGTGTGTGTGTTGTGTGTGTGTGTGTGTGTTGTGTGTGTGTGTGTGTGTTATGTGTGTGTGTGTGTGTGAGAATTCGGATGAAAAAGAGGGTGTGTGGTCCAGTTCGTGCGGCCGAGCGGAGAAACGGCCAGCGGGCAGCATTCCTTTACTTTACTTGACGGGAAAGTTAAAAAAAAAAAAAAAAAAAAAAAAAAAAAAGGTACTCCCACCATGACATGGAAATGGGATAGAAGCCGAAGTGGCCTGAACGGGCAGGGCCATTCGGAATCCATCTTGTATCGGGGCGCTCGCCGCTCATGTTCGGCACCAAGGCGAGCCTCGAGATGGGACGTTTATGCAGCAATCGAGGGCCCGCCCCGCAGGCTTGCCAAGTGTCGCTCCGTCTGGTCGACCCTTTGTTTTGTCCTTCTTCTTTCTTGGCGGCCGGTTTGGTGCGAAAAACAGGGCGAGGCCGTCAGCATGGCACGGTACGCTGAGGTTGCAAGTTGAGTGGGGTCGAGTGGAGTGACCGATGGGTGGGTGGGGGCCCCGCACACCAAGTGGATCCCGTTGCACCTCCACAGTCGTCCCCACACCTTGTATTCTAGGATCCCGTTGCACCTCCACAATCGTCCCCACACCTTGTATTCTAGGGTTCAAACCCCCACGGCCGTTGATGCGTCTCCGTTTCATCAACAGTCGTCGACCTCTCCGATTCGCCATCGCCGTTTGTTGCCGTGTCGAGCCGCTTCTGCGCCAGTCAGAAATCAAAACCGCCGACTGGACTGACAGACCCCTGCGATTCCCATGGACCAACGTCTGGAGATGGCGACCGGTAGCGTTGGGAGCCCACGTGTCGGCCCTACCACGGCATGTTGGTTTACGTCCGATTCGGATCGACAAGACATTCGGTGAGGGACCATGATGTGCCGTGCATGTCATGTCAAGATTCGAACACGAAGCCACATCATCTTGTTTATAATCATCTCCTTTGATGAATAAAAGAAGGAGCAAGTGGCTTTGCTCTCCGATGTTGCGAGTATATTGATTGAAAATGCTAGGGGAAAAAAAAAAAAAAAAAGGAAAAAGGAAAACTCATGAATGTTCATTCATCAACCTGATCCTGGGTAGTACCATCATTCAACGCCTTCTTCTTCCCATCCCCCAGTGGTCGTTTTACAAAGTAGTTTCGTTCCCAGCCATCCAATTCATCAACCACGGTCTCCCGCACGAGCTCATACCCGCCCGCCTTGGGCAAGATGACGGTCCAGATCAACCAGTACACGCCGCCAGCAAGCAAGACGCCGAAGCCGACGACGCAGTGGATCCAGTACGGCAGCGTCTCGTACACGCTCTGGCCATCAGAGGGGGGCACAAAGGGCGCGACGACGAGGTAGATGTTGCTGAGGAGGAAGAAGACGGCGACGGGCAGCGTGGCCTTGATGGGCGGGTTCCAGCCGCGCTCGGCGCGGTGGCGGTAGAGATGGATGAGGGCGCCGGCGACAAAGACGTTGATGATGGCGAGCGGGTACGAGATGAGGTTGAGCACAAAGTTGTAGGCGTCGCCGGCGGGGGGCGCGATGATGGTCATGGCCGTGACGAGCCAGTGCTCGAACAGGCCGGCGAGCGGCGCGTTGAAGGGCCGGTTGCTGGCGAAGAAGCGCGACAGCGGCAGGACGCCCTCCCTGCCGAGCTCCTGGACGAGGCGGCCCTGGGAGAAGATGACGCTCAGGACGTTGCCAAAGGCCGAGAGGGCGACAAAGACGGACAGCGCGCGCTCGGCGGCCCCGCCAAACATGTTGCGGAAGAGCGACGCGGCCACGAGCCGCTTCGAGGTGAGCATCTCGTCGCGCGAGACGCCGGCAAAGTAGGCCACGTTGGCCAGCATGTAGAGGACCGAGATGGTGCCGATGGCCAGCGGGGCGGCGAACCGCAGCGTCCGCGCCGGGTTCTTGGTCTCGCTGAGGGCGTAGTTGGCGTTGCTGTAGCCGACGTAGCTCCAGATGACATTGTACAGGGCCGTGACGACGCCGTAGGCGCTGCCCGTCGTGCCGTCAAAGGGCCGCGCGAAGCCGGCCGTCTCGCGCACCCGGCGCAGGTTCGCCAGCGGCGACACGACGATGACGACGATGACGAGGATCTTGACGACGCCCAGCGCGTTCTGCAGCCGGATCCCCCACCGGAGCGCCGTCCCGTGCAGCACAAACGCGGTCGTCAGGCACGCCAGCGCCAGGCCGCGCTGGTTCCACCGCGTCACGTCCGCCTGCGCCGCGTGCAGCATGTACTCGCCGAAGACGACCGAGTTGCCGGCCGCCCACCCGAGCAGCATGACGTAGCCCGTGTAGAGGCAGGTGACGAGGAGGCGCGGCCGCCGGTACACGAATTCGAGGTAGTTCTTCTCGCCGCCGTTGCGCGGCAGCCCCGTCCCCAGCTCCATGTAGACGGCCGTGCCGGCGGCGGCGATGATCATGCCGACGAACCAGATGATGAGGGAGAGGCCGGGGGAGCCGCATTGGGCGAGGACCGTGGCCGGCGTGGCGAAGATGCCGGTGCCGATGATGCGGTTGAAGATGAGGAGGGAGGCTGACGGGATGCCGATCTGGCGTTTGTTTTCGCGGGCGATTTCGAGGTGGGCTTTTACGTCTTAGTCTTTCTTTTACCTTTCTTTTAGAAAAAAAAAAAAAAAAAAAAAAAAACTGCATCTTGCTAAAGAAGGCCGGGGAAGGGGGGGAAAGGGGGGGGGAGAGAACAGCACCCACCATTTTCCGTGTCGTGATGCCCCGAGCTCGCGTCGTCACCCTGCCCACCTGCCTGGACCTTGACCGTCGTCCCATCATCTTTGGCCTCGGAGGCCAACACACCGAGGAATGTGTCCATGAAAAGACGAAGAGCACGAAAACCGGCTGCACGAAAGCGTCGTTTTGGTCCAAGAGCAGAAGAGCGCCCCGCTCAAAAAAAAAAAAAAAAAAAAAAAAACCAGACAATACCTCGGGGGAAAAGACAAAAACACACAAGCAGCACCAGTTAAGAAGGAGGGGGGGAAAAAAATAAGAAAAAAAGAAAGACGCGGTTCTCGTCCAGAACACGAAAATATATATATACAAAGCGACAGATCAAGGTGTCGAGAAAACTAAACTTCCCGCCGCATCCACTCCCGACAGCCAAGCCAAGCCAGCGCGCCATCACCTCATCGGGGGCCATTCCCAAACGAGGCAAAGATGTGGAACCGCGGCGTGCAAAACTCTTTCCCGGGGTGGTTCTGCGGATGGTGCCATCGCACCCCTCTGTTGACGTCTTCTTTGCGTCTTTTTTTTTTTTTTTTTTGAAAAAGCACGCACGTACTCTGGAAAATGGTCGTGTGCGGCAAGATGGCAGCGGGAGGAGGAGGAGGGAGGGCGCCCAGACGGGTCGTTGTTTTAGAATCCCGCCTTTCCCATATTTCCTTTCTCATTGTGTTTTTAGAAACACAGACTCTTCTTCTGTTTCCATGCCAAAGGTTCCATGTGCAGATGGATGTGCATGTGCGTGCAGCGGAGCGCAGGCCATGTGGTTGGTTGGTGTACCGCATCATGCATGCATGCATGCTGCAGTTTTCTCCAACGGGCTGGCTCAAAAGTGAAAAGCATCAGCCCCTATGACGCCTTGTACCAGAGTATACAATAAACTCCATCGAAGCCATCCATCTTTTTTCTTTTCTTTTTTTTTTTTTGCCTCTTTGGTCTATGCTTGGGTCTAAAAAGAAAGAAAGAAAGAAAGAAAGAAAGAGGAAAGCAAAATCTTCCCCAAATGACGCCATCCCATCTCCCTTCTTCTTTTTGGTAATCAGTACCCCTCTGCATCCAATCAGCGTGCTCAAATCTACAACCCACAAGGCAAGTACGTACAGTTCAGTATGTTGGGTAAGTACCTGGTAGGTGCCTATATGTGCCTGACGCGAAGCTCTCGAGCGCCACCGACCGCTGCCCGTGGCGTCCATGATGCACGCGTCTCATCGGCAGAAGCCGACGTCTCAGTCCCCGGCGTCTTTCATTGTTCTCTGCCCATGGGAAATTTGTGCTTATTGCCGTGAGACATGTTGCTGCGCCCCCCCCCTTGAGCCACACAGAGCACCTGGTCTCTTTCCTTTTTCCTCTTCCCAAAGATGTCAGTCACCATCTTTTGCGCTCTCGCTTGCTGCATCAGATCAGATGCCGGCCCGTGCGTTCAATTGCCGCCGAAGATTCGACATTGTACAAGGGCAAGAGGCCCGCCGTCGCCAGTCGTGGCGAACCTCCAGATGCACATAGGCAAATGGGCTGTCCGTCCTGGGCAGGCAGCCTCAGAGAGCCTCTCTGAGGCTGGGGCTGGGGCTGGGGCTCTCCATCTGAACAAGAACTGGCCCCTCGGGGGACGTCTTGTCATGTCATCCCACGTTGCATACAATGTCACCTCATCAAACTCATGGCTCATCAATGACAACTTGCAGAAACCAAACGTAAGGAATGCCTGTCGGCCGCATCATGTCTCTACCTCTTCTGCCATGGTCTATATTGGTACCATCCTTCCGAATCATTGTTCGAGCAAACCAGTCCCAAAGAGTGTCGTGCCAGCGCTCACCGGATTTTTTTGAATCACTCTCATCCTCCCACGCCGTCTCATCGTACCATCCACCTGAAGAAACGAACCGGTCAAAAGATACATCATGTAGGCGGCCTGCAGTATGCAAAATAACAAGGAGCAAACCGCAGGAGCAGAAAGCGCACCTCTTTTTTTGGTGCACAGAGAATACCAAGATGAAAAAGGAAGACGACGACAAGACAAGACAACGGTTTTGCTGGCCTCGCATCTTGCGTGTCACGTCAATGGGCAGTCCGTGTCCCGGTATTGTTGGGGGCCTTTGCAAACTAAGCAACGGCCGCCATCTCATCAATAGGAACGTGAGCATCGACACGGTCGCAAGTAATGACGCGAGACGAGTAAATCTGACCCTGCTTCCACTCCGGGTTCTGCCACGTCTCGTCCTTGCACTTCAGCGTCAGGTTGGTACCGCCCTCGGCCCAGAAGCGGCTTCCCTCTCCGGGGCATGCCCACGTTTGGTTGATCATGAGCTGGCCAGAAGGACGGGAAAATGTAAAGCTGGCCACGGGGCTGGGCACCGACTGTTTGCATTTGTAGATGAAATCGCCGTAAAAGAAGTCGTTGAGATGGCCCGACTGCCCCTCGCACTGTGATTTATATTCGAGAGACGGGTTCTCAAGCGTGAAATTGACGTAGCCCCACGAGTTCTGGTGGGCCGGTGTAGAGAAGGTGTACGAGGCGTGGAACTCAAAGTCCTTGACAAGCCATTCCCTGGTTTGCAACGACTGATCAGTGCAAGTCTGCCGTGTGTTTGTGTCAATGGCGGCCGGGGCAGCCATGGCAGTGGCGGCCAGGAGCAGGGCGGAAGCCGAGACACGCATGGTGACGATGATTCCTTGTGGTGTTGGGATGCCCAGGATGGACAAGATGATCTGCTGAATAGCGGGCGGTTGAGGCGGAGAAGAGTATGGAGTAGAGAAAAGGGCAAAGCGGAGTGACTTGGAAGAAGCAAAGGGAGGCAATGTGCAGTGCGGTGTGCTGTAGTGTGAAAGTGTTTGCTAGCAAGTTTCGCTTGTTTTCTTGCAAGTAGCTGGAGATGACGAGATGGTGACTAAGTAGGCTGCTCTAGAATTTCTGGTTGTGCCGAGGGAAGGAGCTTCCGAGCACACCTACTTATACCTCGTCTGAAGGGCACTCTGGGCCCTGGCATCCATCCCATCCAACATCCCATCCAACATCCCATCCAACATGAACGCCAAGAATAAAATCTCGCATTCGAAATTCATCCATGTCACACAGCTCGCAGACTCGCACTTGTTTCCTTCCTGGCCGCCTGCGTGTCTATCGTGCGCTCTCGTTGGGGCTGGTCGCGCCATGCCTCCATGTCTTGGCGATCCTGGCTGTTTCCTCTGGCACCACACTTTTCTTTCCTCTTCAACGGGATCCAGCATCCCGGACATACAATGTTGATGGAAACAGATGGACGTCAGGGGTCCGCCATGGTACCAACGGTGCCTACGGTGGTGCATGACGTAACACAGGCTTCGTATTTTCCGAGGCCTGCCGCCCAGCCAGCGACTCGTGGAGACTTTGCCGCCCCGACTGCCTCGGCGAGACAGCAAGGGTCTGAGCAAGTCTATCCCCGTTGACGTCAGATGCCAGACTCTCTGCACAGGCTTGTGGCGAGCACTGGGGTGGGTTAACGTTGATGCTTGGGGTTCGGGTCATTGACGGGAAAGGCAGCATTTCCCAGGGATCCCACACGGGCGGGCATGAGACATGATGGCCCAGAGAAGCCAGGAAGGAATCAGGAGCCATGAGCCGGCAAAATGTGGAATCGGCCTTTGGCGACTGCCGGAAACTGTTAGTGCGCGCTTCACTGACCTGGGTTGCGGCTGGCACTTTTTCTTTTTGCCGTCGGCCCACGCCCATGGATGTCGCATTACTTTTCCATACGCTCTGCCTTCATTGCCATGTTTTTCGTGGCGCAGAACCCTCTTTTTTTCCGTCATGTGCCCGTTCTCGCTTCTGTCAGAACGTGGAACAGGTAGGCAATTGACCCGCCAGCGACGCAGACGCAGACTTTGTGCAGGGACGTCCCGGATCGTCAAGGATAGCAGAGGCGAGCAGCTAACAAACATCATGTGTAGGCACCAGTTCCGCAAAGCACATCGTCAATCCCACTTCGCTCAGCCCCTAATCACATGTCCCGACTCGAGACCCCTTTTTCCTGTCTAGGCCGACTGCGGAGATTGTGGCCAGAGAAACAACAAAAAAAAAAAAGAAAAGCAGAAGAAGAAGAGAGAAGAAGAAAATCACTCCCCAAAGACGGGTCCGATAAGCGCGACCAGAAAAATAAACCACCAATAAGCACAAAGACGTTGCTCGTATTCTGCACGAGCTGACCGCTTGGCTGTTGGTCGCCATGCTGACTGATTTCCAATGACTTGTCAACATTCATCGGTGAAGCAAAACGGACGATGATACCTTGCAAAAGTCGGTGTCACCGCCAACCTTCGCGCTCCCCGTATGACATGCATATGTAAGCTTCTCGCGGCACAGAGAACTCCAACCCCATCTGGTGCGACTCTCGTGTGCGTCCATTCTGCTTCTCTGCAGGCTGCCACCGAACAAAGGAACCGCTGGCGTTCTTTTCCTTCTGATGCCACATCTCATGCGGTGCGGTGCGGTGCAGTGCAGCCCACAGTGCACACCCACATCATCACGCAACACGAGCAGAAATATACACCGCACTCTTCGAGCAGGTAACAATAGACGAGATATGGAATTTTCTTGCCTAGGTCCGGTTGCCCAGCCGAGCCAACTGTTTCTCCTGTGCTGTCGCTTGTAACCTGCTTACTGCGCGCAAAAAAACCTGCATTTACGTTGGAGAAGACAACAAACAACTTTTTTCGTCATACCACCAATCGTGCTATGAGGCAGTTTGTGGCCTGATGGATCCTGTTGAGAAGCGACTTCAACATACACCGCCTGCCAACACCATGTCTTTGGGTTCGTCGAGGATTGTTTTGAATGTCCGCCATCATCGTGCGCTGGGAGATGATCGAAAAGACGGGCATTAAAGTGCTTCCAGAATCTGCGTAAGAAGGCGCGAGACATGGAGGGATGAAGCAGCAGATTCTTACCAGTGATCTGGCAGAGTTTGGATTGAAAAGACTCGCCAGTGCCCTGCTGGTCAAGGCCTGCAGCATTTCCAGACGCCTTCACACTTCCACCAGCCGAGGATGAAAATTTATCCTCCAGCAACGAAAAGACGAAGCGCGGCGTGCTTCCAACATGCGTCGACACGCGAAGGCGACAATTGATTCAATCGACTTGGCAACAATCTTGAGGGGTCACGGCTAGCCCGTCAAAATTTATGCTGTCCTTGGTACCTACCGAACGGCTGAAGACTATCATGTGTTTTTTTGGCGCAGCTCTATATCCCAAAAAACAAACGAGACAGGATGAGATGCATGCCAGATGAAGTCAATCACGGCGCATCAGTTCTTGCAAACAAGAAGAATATGTCGCTGGCTATTTTCCCGACAAGTCGGCCAGCACCTTTGTCTCATCCCTCACTTGCCTTTTCTCCTTTCTTCTCTTTTTTTTTTAAAAAAGCGCGGCATCGCGGCATCACCATTTGTTTTGCTGCTGGGATCGGCATTCATTGCAGCGTCAACGTCAGACACATTCGCAGGAAAGACGAGCGTGCTGACATCGGAAACGGTACAAGCCAGAATTGGGGCTCCTCGTCAGCATGCGCGTTTCGTATTAATTCAACCGATAGATTGAAGGATGGGGAAAATCGGCGATGCTGAGACAGGAACGCGACTCAGAACAGCCGACTGCGATTGACAGCACCGTGATTGTTGACATGGTGTCTGAAATCAGCAGGCCCATGACGATCGCCGTTCACCGCTTCACGTCGATCATGGGGCATGACGGTTGCGGCTGACTCCATCCTACAGTTGGCTTTCCATTCATGGCTGGTATGCAAAACAACGGAACAGCATTATTGATCGTCTCATTGATTGCTCCGCAATGGGCAAAAATGGCTCATCACTCGCACCCCTCTCCCCAACTTCGAGCGCATCGGCCTGCACTGGAAAACGCCCAACGGCCCGTGGGACATGGAGTCGTCGGCTTAGGATCGTGCCGGCAATATGTTGAGACAAAACCACCGTTGGCCAGGAAACTGGTGGCGTCGACGGGAAAGCCTAGATCCTAACCCATCTACATATGTCGCGTTCACGAGGTCCTCGGGTTGATAGTCGTCGAAAGGGATCCATTACACCGAACGACGGAAGCCGTTGTCGCGCCATCAGGCGCAGTCGATTACAAGTTTTCAAAGGTAGGCCAACGATCAGGACGCCGGAATGCACAGCAATGGCCTTTGACTTGGATGTGACGAATGGCATGGTACCATGCGGTGTTTTGGACTGCTAAATAGGGCATATGGCAATCGTTCTCCGCCGTGGGTGGTCATGCTACTGGGCTCAGATCTTCAAGTTGGTCGTGCGCATAGCGCTCGAGACAGGCGCTCCTTGGGCGCTGTCCTTGGTAGCAAAGTCGGAAGCCGTTTCGTGGCCAAGGAACATGGATTTCGTCGCCACTCAGATCCCTCCTTGCATGGTCTCCAAAATTATTTCCAAAACCCTTCTTGACGTCAACCTGCAAGACGTGTTCGTCCATGGACCGGACCTCCTGGTCATCCTTACGGTACGGCATGGCCATCCGGCTCGTCGGCGTCGTAAAGCAAACGTCGTTCTAGGGCGCAAAACGATGCAAGAATATTGCTCTCCATTTACTGGCAGCATCGAGTCGGGTCTCGGCGTCTCAACAAAGGAGCCCTGTTTTCCCAGCCGGCTCTTCATCACCGAGCCGATCAGCTGGCGTACCTCGTCGAGACGGAGCAGAGTCCCAACGCATGCCACTTTGGCGCCGAGAATGTGGGAGTCCTTTACGACAGGCGTGGACGGATGGCAGTGAGACCTGACTAGCAGATTTGACAGGCAAAACCTGAGCTCAAGTGCATCTGGGCTCAGGCGATTATCTATACGTCGCTCCCTGATTCATGACGAGTCTTTGGCGCACAAGTCACGGTGTGAGAAACGTGGTGACCTGTTGACCAAAGAACACCGCCGCCTATGCCGTACGACGCGTCTTTGGCCTCGATGACTACTTGAATTCTTGTTGACAGCTCGGTGGCTGGATGTATTAAAAAGAGTAAAGTCAACAACGATAGGAAAGAAAGAATAAATGAATGAAATTAAAATCACACCATCTCCAGACGGGGCGACATCCAACACAAGGGCTCTTACCCTTTCTATGCCTTCGTGTCCAAACGCCATACGCGAAATCTGCGGTGTACGCCCTTTTGCCATGCGTTTTACCATGCGTTTTACCATGTTGTACATTGTACATTGTACATTTGTGCCTTTTGTACAGGAAATGCATGCCATAAACTGTCATGGCCGGCACTTGTTGCCTTGTTACGTGAGAGATGATTACGCTGTCTCGTTCCTCTACTACCGTGAGTACCGTGAGTAGCGTGAAAATCGTACACGAATGGACCAAATAGTCCCGTTTCGTTCCTTATCCGGCCATGACGCTCTTCCCTCCGTCCTGCGTGACGCGCTCCCGCACACGAATGTGTATCACTCCGCAGCCAAGACGGATGAGACGGGTCCCTGAACCGCCCACAATGGCATCGTCTTGTGCGTCTACGGCGTCAAGAGGGGCGCCATTCTGCGAGGCCGCGCAGGCGGCTGATCCGTCTTTGACATTGACTCCTTCCGGTTCGTCCTTGGCATCGACGCCTTCCTGAGCCTCGGCCTTTTCGACCGCCACGAGGGCGCTGGGACAGAACAAGAGGGCCTCTCCTTGGCGCAGCGCCACGATGCGGGCAAACAGCGCGGACAGAGGATCCGATGCGGTGCGCTCGGCAGATTCGGTGTCGTCGGAGCAAGACGAGGACGACATGAGGCCGGGCCGTGCGGCAGCCAGGTGCTTCTTCAGGCTCTGCAGCCAGTCCGGTGATGTGAATCGGTGGACAATGGTGACGGAGCACAAATCCAGCAGTTTGGGAGAAATCGAGGGCTCTTGTGTGGCGATGATGACGCGCGCTCCGAGATGGCGCTGCAGCCGGATCGAGGCCAGCAAAGATTCGGTTAGGGTTTGGCTTTCTTCACTGCCGTTCATGTATTTGTGCGCCTCGTCGAGGGCAATGACCCGCCCTACCTTTGTGTTTTGCTCGAGGAACAGGCTCAGGCAGATGTTGAATAGGGCGCAGGCCGACTCGGCTGTCACGCAGGGGCAAGAAAGGTCGACAATTGTCAATTGGCCCGCCTGTACCGCATGTCAGCCAGGGCTTTCACACATGAAAAGTATAAAAAGGGAGGTTGCCAAACTCTCGTCATCGGGAGACTTGTTGGTTCGCTTACCTTGCCCTCCCACTTGGTCGCCCTCTCGGCCGGGGTTGATGAACGTATTCCATGAATGGCTTTCTGGGTTGCCCTGGACGGGACATGGTCTCGAGACAAGAAGCTCTCCAAAGTGTCGAGTCTTTGTGCCAAGGGACCCTTCTGGCCCACGGCCAGCTTTTCGGCCTCCAGAGCTTGCAGGAACACCTGGTAGTTGAACCCGCCGCCCGTTTGCTGCTGCTTGATGCGCATCTCCTTCAGAATACGCGTCACGACGTGAAAGTACAGCGGGAGTGTTCCTCCTTGAAGCGAGCTGACCGCCATCAGGTCGAGCATCCTTCTAGTGTTGAGGTCGCTCTGGCTCAGTTGGAGCTCTTGAACCGTGACGTTTTTGAGATGCGCATATGTGGACTGGAGAGGGAAAGAAGATTGATCAGCCAATCGATCATACTTGCTACAATTTCTTTCTTCTTTTCTTCTTTTCTTCTTTTCTTCTTTTTTCTTGTCAAGGTTAAAATGAAGAAAGCATACCTTTATCTGTCTCACGTTGGTTGGAGCACACAGCACCCTTACGCTGACGTTGGGGTTGGACGACAGGTGCGCAGCTTCACACGGCTGACCATTTGTGTCTGAGGAAAAGGCGTCGAAGTGGAATACAATGGCCGTGAGAGGGTTTGGAAGGGTATTGGCGTCGGAAGACAGGAGACAGTTCTCGAGCAGACAGCTGAGCGTGTGGCTTTTGCCGGATCCTTGACTACCACAGATAAAGGTGCTCGATGGGGCCGTGATGTTGTAGTGGAGGAAGGGGGCATCCTCGGGACGGACATTGGGTTCGAGGCTCAGTTGTCTGAGTTTGTCGACTTCTCCGGCAAGGAGGCCGTGTTGGGCAAAGAGGACCTTGTCCTGGGCCTTGTCGCCATCGATGTAGCGCCTCACGGCTTCGGAGAAGACTGGGGTATTGACGATTTCTTGGTCGTCGAGGGTGTTGCCATGGAGCTTGAGGAGCGCCAGTTTATCCATGATGACGGTTGCTTCGTCCTTGATGACGACTGCTTCCTTTTCTCCGGGCATTGCTTCTTCCTTTATGCCGAATTTCTGAAAGTCAAACACAAACGGGGCCATGTCAGTGGGCGGCATCTTGCCAGTGGGCGGCATCTTGCGACGGGGCGGCATCGTGCGAGGTGCCGATTTGAAGCTGAAGTCAAACGTGGTGCGCATTTCGGTGGCAAGCCGTGAGAAGGGTTGTTGTGTAGTAGATGCAACATGGAGCAGGTACTAGAGAGCGCCCCGATGATGTGTCCATGGAGAGAAGACGGCGCGTTTGCACGGCGCGTTTGCACGCGGCGTTTGCACGCGGCGTTTGCATACCGAGCCATGTATCGGGCAGCGAGACGTCAGCGTTGTGGTTGAAGACGACGAGAGCAGTGAATGTGGATGCAGTCTGGGGCGTCGGGACTTTTGGGTCGTTGGTCATCTACGGACGAGCCATGTTCTCTCGTTTTACCATCTGCAAGGAGCCCCCAGGTAGGCAGTGGACCTCTGGTCATGGCGGAAGGGCTCGAGGCTTGGAGGTGATGTATGTGTGTTGGGTTGCGGGAGAGGCAGATGCAGAGGCAGAGGCAGAGGCAGAGGCAGATGCAGAGGCAGAGGATGGAGTCAATCGAGTCATGTCGTCCTGGCCGCTTACATCTGTCTACTGTGATAAGGGACATGGGGAAGGGACATGGGGAAGGGACATGGGGAAGCACCTGCTTGCTTGCTACCCGTGCGGCGTGCCAATGATGGAATCTAGGAAGCGAAATGGGACGGAATAGTGGGGGCATGACTGCGGTGAGTGGCTGGCGATGGCGCTACTCACTTTCCTCACTTTCCTCTTGAATCCCAGGCCCCACTTGTTTTGATTTCCTCAGGTCATGATCCATCTGATGTCGGACTTGGACTCGACGCGCCCAACACCAACACCAACACCAACACCAACACCAACACCAACACCAACACCAACACAACATTAACACCAACACCAACACCAACACCAACACCAACACCCAACAACAAGGTTCCAATACGCATCCAACACCCGACGCTGTGCCTCCGTCTTCTTTGCCGGAGCCAACATGTCCTCTTTGCCCCGCAATCTCAACCGTGTCATCGGCCCCGGTCTGGCACAGAAAGGATCCATGCGTCAAAACTTGTTGGCGGCGTGCGCAAAGGACACGGTGTGGTTTGCGTGTGGGGGATGCAACCAGCACGTGTACCGAACCAGAGATGGCGTCGTCATGCATGCACAAAGACGGTTGCTGACCTAGATAAAGGGTAGACTGCGATGCAGCTGCACAGAGCTGCCCAGAGCTGCACTTGCCCGGAGACGGACGGTATGCTATGTAACGTGGTGATGAAGAGACGTTGAAACCTGCATGATGCGTGCAGCGGGCTACGGGACCCTCGGGCGACGTCGGCCATGACTTGAAAGCCGCTTGGAACCAGCAGCAGCAGTCAACCCGACCCCCTAGATGTGTACATGCTGTACTTGGGTCCCCGAGATGATGTCCAAGCATGGTTCCGCACATTTTGAATTGCCGACACACGACGCCGGCCTCTGCTGCACCATTACTCGAACGAGACACGGGCGAGAGGAAACACATGAGCATGTACCGCAGATGGGAAGAGTCCGCGGTTTCCCCATGTCATTTGCTAACGGAAATAGCTGGCTAGCGCTTTCTTTTACGCAACCGTCTTTGTCAGCCGACCCCCCCGGGTTTTTTCGTCCAGGACACCCTTCCGGGCAAAAAGTCAAAGAAAACGCTATAGAGTGGTGGTGGAATTCAAAAGGCGTTGCACGGCCCAATCGGCTGGGCTCGGCCCCGGGTCAAGTGCGGCTACAGCAACACACATGCATGCATGTGCCGCTGCACCCGACACGCGGCGGACGGCATTTGAAACGGCGCGTCGCACTCGACGCCGTAGCTCGACATGAGGCCTGTACTATGGGAACCGGTGGGGGCAAGGCTGAGCCCCCTTGGCGGGGAAGAGATCTCAATAGCCAAGGTCCAAATTGGGATGTTGTACCCCAGGTTTATTGCCCTAACAATCATGACTACGGATGAGGGTCCCCAGTCCGCGGGCGCGAACCCAGGGTCGTGCTATATATAGGCTGGACCTAGATGTCTTGCCTTGGCCCGCTCCGTCCGCCCTTTCACAAGGCCCTGTCTTTTCTCCAACACAAACAAAAATCATTCACGCCTGTTTGCTTTTTGCCGACTTTTTCTCCCTTGCGCGCACGACGCTGCCCATCATCGACATGACCGCGGGCGCCATGGCACTGCCCGTGCTCGAGGGCCGAGCGCTCCTGTATACCGTCACGGTATTGACGTCGCTGGGCTTTATGCTGATTGGATATGACAATGGCCTGATGGGCGGACTAGGTGCGTGCTTTTTTGCCGGCGCATGTCGTGGAAAGGCGGAAGAGAAGAGGGGAAGAGAGAAACGGCGGAACGGAGAGAAGGACAAGAGACGGAAGCAAGGGAAAGGATCGCGTTTGCTAAAAAAAAAGGCCACTAGTCAATTCCCCTGCCTTTGGCAAGACGTTCAACTACCCGGATTCGTCCATGATTAGCGTCATTGTAGCCATTTTCGAAGGTCAGCCCTGTGCAACCCCCTCTGGCCGCGGCGAAGTGGGACGAGAAGACGAGGTGGAAAAAAAAAAGAACGAAAAGAAGGAAGGAAGGAAGAAGAGAAAGAAAAAGAAAAAGGAAAGAGGAAAAGGAAAAAAAGGAAGAAAAAAAGAAAAAAAGAAAAAAAAGGGGGGGAGGTGGTGTGTGTGTGTGTGTGTGTGTGTGTGTGTGTCAAGTTTGCGCGTAGACTAACAAAGAAATCAAGTGGGCTGTTTCTTTGGAGCCATTCTCTCTGCCATTTTCGGCGAGCGCCTCGGACGCCGGAAGACCATCGCCCATGGCTGCTGGATCTTGGTCCTGGGCGCCGCGTTGCAAGGGTCGGCGAGCAGCAGAGCCCATCTCATTGTCGGGCGCATCGTGGCGGGATTGGGACTGGGCATCATCAACTCGACCGTTCCCGTGTTGCAGGCCGAGTTTAGTCCCAAGGCCACCCGAGGCATCTGTACGTTTTATTCTCTCCCGTCTCCTCCTTGACAGCCATGATCAAACCAACAAGCAATCCTCTAGTCGTCTGCGCCCAGCTGTCAACGCTCAACTTTGGCATCTTTCTCGTCTACTGGATCGACTACGGCTTCTCCTCCCACGTGGCCGCCTACGCCTGGCGCATTCCCGTCTTCCTGCAAATCTTGTGCATCGCCCTCATGGTGGGCATCCTGTTCCTCATCCCCGAGACGCCGAGGTGGCTGGCCGCCCACGACCGGCCCGAGGAGTGTGCTCTCGTGCTGGCGAGGATGCGCTCTGCGCCCGTCAACGACCCGGACGTCCGGGCTTTGCACGAGAGCATCATGCGGGCCATTACGGTCGAGACTGCGGCTGGGAAGGGCTCGTGGAAGGACTTGTTTATCGAGGACGGCGTGCGGTCGAGGACGAGGTTTCTGATTGCGTGTTCCATCCAGGCGTTTCAGCAATTGGGCGGCATCAACGCCATCATCTGTACGTCGCTCTCTTTTTTTTTCTTCTATCCCTTTTCTCTCTCTCTCTCTCTCTTTCATTATTGTCCTGTTTGGTGAAACGATGCTCATTTCGTTTTTTTTTTTTTAGACTACTCGAATACGTTATTCTCCAAGAGCATAGGCTTTGATCAGCACATGTCGGCCCTCATGTCGGGCTTTCTGCAGACCTGGTTCTTTCTCGCGTCCTTTATCCCGTGGTTTTTGATCGACAGGCTTGGGCGCAAGCCATTGGTGAGTCTTGACGTTGCATGCCCACAAAGACGCAAAAAACTAACAAGCCCCCAGTTTGTCTCCATGATTAGCGTCATGGCCGCCACCATGGCCATCCAGGCCGGCCTCATCTACCAGGTGCAGAACAATACCAGCTCGGCACACGGCTCGGGCATTGCCGCGGCCGTCATGCTGTTTGTGTTTCAGGGCGCCTTTACCATTGGTTTCCAGGCGACCGTCTGGGTCTACCCGTACGTTTATGCGCGATTGCCTGCCAAGACGAGGAGAAGACTAACAAGCCCAGGTCGGAAATCCTGCCCTTGCGACTGCGCCAGATAGGGTCCTCTGTTTCTACTGCCGTCAACTGGATATGCAACTATGTTTGTGCCCCCCTCCCCAACAAACATGTGAGAAGACACTCTCTGACCAGAACCTAGATGATTGTGCAAATCACCCCCATTTCCATTGACAACATTGGCTGGAAGACGTACATTATTTTTGCGTTGCTTAACGCCTTGTGGGTGCCCATTATTTATTTCTTCTTTCCTGAAACCAAGGGCCTGGAGCTCGAGGATGTGGATAGCTTGTTTGCGAGGGACGATGCGGTTAGGGACGCCGACAGTGTGAGCAAGACGGCGCATGTGGCCTATGTGAGCAGGCCGGAGGACGGTGATGCTTGATGTGTTAGGGGTTTTTTTTTGTTTTTTTTTTTTGTTTTTTTTTGTTTTTTTTTGTTTTTTTTTGGTTCTTTTTTTTCTTTGTTGTTGTCGTCTTTGTTCTTGTCTTCTTTGTTCTTGTAAAAAACAGGAGGGGAAAGGGGAGGGGAGGGGAGGGGAGGAGCGAAAAGAAGTATTCGTATTCTTGTTGGGCCATATATATGTACTATTAGGGTCTACGCTGCGTCACCAAAGCTTCACATTGTATCACCAAGGCTTCATCACACCGCACCAGCCAAGACTTGTTGCAACGAAACGTGTCCACCTAGTATGCTTCGCGTTGCTTCCTTGTCTGCCACTGAGGGCCCAATGCATGCATTTCCGAGGCACGTATTCTCGATGTATTTATTTTTACTTTGTTTATCCTCGATTCGTACATTCTTGACTCGTTACCTTTGAACGGATTGATTTTGATTTCATCCCACCCCGACTCGTTCATTCCCAACACATCCATCATCCATCCTTTTTTCTCACCAAGCCCACCCACCCACTCACTATATACCCAGCAACGCCCCCTTGGTGTGGCGCGCCAGCGTGGCCCTCCACAGCCGGTGCTCGTTCAGCAAGAAGAGGGTCCCCTCGCGGCCGAAGCAAAAGTTGGCGACGCCCCCCTCCACCATGATCTTGCCGAGCAGCACGCCCCCGGGCGACCAGATGTTGATGCCGTCGCCGCAGCCGCTGTAGACGTTGCCGTGGACGTCGCACTTTATGCCGTCGGGGACGCCCGTGTCGGCCATGGCGAAGAGGCGGCGGTTTGTGAGGAAGGGGGAGGAGGCGTAGTGGGTTAGGTCGAAGGCGTAGCTGGTGGGTGGGATGTTTGTTACTCTGTGGTCTTGGGGGGGGTTTTTTTTTTTTTTTTTTTTAATTAAGAGGAGAGGAGAGGAGAGAAAAAGAGGATTAAAAAATTAAATTAAAATTAAAAAATTAAAAAAAGAGAATAAAAAAATTAAAAAAGAATAAAAAAGAGAAAAAAGAGAAAAAAGAGAAAAAAGAGAAAAAAGAGAAAAAAGAGAAAAAAGAGAA